>BMAU01017917.1:105000-390000 GCA_019973935.1 Trichonephila clavipes
GATATTAATATTTTTAATGCTTTACTGTTTTTGGAGTCGAAATTTTTACAGGTTGTTCTCAGTTAAAAACAAATCTTCAAATAATATCACTGACAAAAATTTGTTAAACCAAAATATAGCATTAAAATTCCATAATTTTCTCTAAGTATTTAAAATCTTTACAGGAAAATCCAGCCATTTAAACACTACCAATATTCTTTGATATTTCGCATGTTATTCAAAAACTACCCGTTAAATTTTACATTTATTTTTAGATAAGCATTTTTCATTTATTCCAGTGAATACACAAAGAATATGGAAATTAAAACTGAGGATAATAATCTTATTAAATATGTATATTAATACAAATTAATTTGTAGAAATTAAATTAAATTTCTTTATCAAATTCACCATCTTTAAATATTTGTTTCAACAATAACTGAGTTTGCTACTTTTTAAGTGACACGGATATTCAGAATAAATAAATACTTTCAAGTGTACATAATTAATTATAACAGAAAAATATATTACATCATTTGCGTATACTAAGCAATGTCTATAGCTTATTTTAAGAAATCACCCATTTTTAAATAAAACTATGTATTGAAGCCTCTATTACAGGACAAAAAAAAACATTTATAAATAAGTATTTCTTAAAAAAAAAAAAAGGGGGAGGGGGTCTTACATTCATAGAAAATTTTTATTCATATTTTTGCTATCATTTATCCATTAATTAGTATTAAATATTTTAGTGCATAAAGTATGTTTTCCCTCAGTTTCAGCATTTCTTTTGATCAATCAAAACATTAGTGAAGATGAAGAATCTCAATCTAAAAGTGATAAAAGTTTAGATAAATACAAAGGGGCGGGGGGTATTTGTTTGTTTATTGGCATCAAATTTCGAAGCAACACGAGGGCTTTTTGCAATGTGCATCATAATTAGGAATTACAATCGAGAGACGAGAACGACATCTGAACTAGTCCTCACTTTTATAACTTCCACACCATGCTAAGGGATGGGATTTGAGCCTCCACAGATTTAATAACAACCAGCTCCTCTACACGATGAATCTTCGGGTGAATCAGAACTCGAACCGAAAAAGAATTAGTAATGAGCACATTTGATAGTTTTGGTACTTTTAAAATGTAGCAATGAAAGAAAAATGAATGAACTGAATTTTCACAATGCTTTGGACTATGCTTATTAATATGTCTGCTTTTTTATAGGTAAATGTAAACTTCAATAAGCATAATGTTTATATTTTATTACGTAGTGAATTTTTCGTTGTGCGTAACGAGTGTTCTGCATGGCATGCTTTTAATTAAATGTAAAGAAATTTTACAGGTGCTTTTGACACTTTAAAAAAAAGTAATACAGTAAAAAAACACTTATCAAGAGTTTCTCAGTTTTGACAATGCATGCAGAACATTACCAAATTTGATGAAACGATAAAAGTTTCACAACAATTTGACAATATGGAGAGAAACAAAACTTTTAACTACACAATTCCAAAAAATATTTAAATTAAATATTCTACTGCTGAGTTTTAAGCAAAGATGTAGTATTTAGATTAAAACTTCACAACCTTTGTGAATTTTTTCAAAACTTTTACCTCTTACTTCCCCCCCTCCCAAAGTGCAGCTCAATTCTTAGAAAGAATTTTAAACTAATTTAGAAATCTTTTATATAAATTTTCTCAAAACTACTTACAGAGTTTTAAAGTATTAAAGAAAAATAGGAAAATATGAAATAAAATTTAGGTCTTTCATTTTAAAGTTGTATTGTAAAAAATCATGATAATAATTAAAAATAAAAATAATTATAAAAATAACATTTGTGTTATAGAATTATTCCATACATTCATATTACTCGCTTTTAAATTAATGTAATTTACTTGATCCACAACTCGTACTGAACAACATATCTGTGTAAATTATAATACAAATAAATATTGCTTCGCACACTTATTTTATTTGTTTGCTTCTAAATAAGTAATTGTGAAACTTTTATACAAAAATAAAAAATAATCGTACAAAAATTTTGCAATATGAAACAACTTAAGACAGAAACATAAGATACGTTCAAAAAATTTTGAAAAAGAGAGTAATAGTTCGTTTAACTTGTAGTTTACAATAAAAAACATTATTCTTCCGTGTTTTTGTTTTAAGCATCATTTTCCAACAGACTCAAACCCTTTCACCTAAGATTGACTATATGCTTTTCTTTTTTTGAAATCATATCAACAAGCACAAGAATTTTCTTAAAAAAAAAAAAAAAAAACTCTCGATTATTTTAAAGTCGTTTTTAAACAAAATCATAAAGCAAAGAAAAATGTCTTTTGGATTGTTCCATGATTTGCAAGGCAATAATTCAAACTGTTCACACTATCCGTCTGCTCATCAATCTTTGTATTAAGAGCGAAGTAATTGATCACCTTAATTAGCACGTGTCCTGCCTTTGAGATATTGAATAAAAGCAAAAGCAGGTCAGCCAAGAGGAGTGAAAAAGTGGAGACGGCAAGGAGCAGCTGTAACTCGAGAGGTTATTTCACTTAAATGTCTTCAGTCGCATCCCCTGGTTTTCATTTTTCTTTTGTTTATTTATTTATATTACTTAACTTGGCAGACACGACTAGTGTTTTTAACTCTGTACAGCGATTAAAAAATAGTTAAATAGGAGTGGTAAAGGCCTTAAGCATGCAAATAAGTAAATAATTAAGTGATACGTGGTTTTATTAATTTATTAACATACTCAATTACTTAGTTACTAAATAATTCGCGGCTCTTATCAGGTAGTTAAAATAATAATAGGAAATTAATGGCTGACTCACAAAGCAAGAAAACTTATTTCTCTCTTTTTCTTACCTTTACTGAAAAAAAATGTCTCTATTAATATTGCTCTAGATTCTAGATCAATCAAGGACCGAGGATAATCTAGAACATTCTTGCACATACACATTTTTTTCCTTGATCTAAAAATATTATGAGTGCCATGGAGCTGCTAAAGTGATATTTAGAATATGTCTGCATAATTATTATGAAATAGTTCCTTGAGATTGTAAAGGTTGAAATGGTTTAGTTGTAAAACTACCAGGTGTTATTATAATTTTAAAAGTGGAAGAAACATGTACAAAAATATGTTAATTAAATACGTAATACTTCTCGTAAGAAAATTCATGTAGCTTTAAAACCGGGGGGAGAGGGGACTTTTAAAATGTTTATTTGCATATTATTTATAAATTCAAGTTACTGAAATTTTATAACGAAATGCAATATTAGATTTTAACTTTTAATTTGTTTGACGTTTTCTCTTTTTTACCTATAGCTAAGGCTATCGGATTCAAATAAGCTGTAATTTTGTTTCAGTCATTTCTAAAGAGTTACTCTCATCTTTTTGATAGAAATTATCTAAATATGCTTTGTGAAGTGTATAAAATATTTTAATAAAAAATATTTTCTTTTGTAGGTGAAAGTGGTATATATATATTTAAATTACTATAAGATGAATTCCAAAACATATGTAGTACTCTGCTTTATAAATGGGATACATTCTTCGGATAGGAAAGAGCATTTTTGACTAACTACAATAATTGTGCCATTCTAATATCAAATAATTGAGCTCTTGCAATCAGGCTGTATGCTGGAAAAAACCAATTAATGTAGTGATATTCTAATATCCAAGCGATTTTTCGAAAATTATATTAAATATACAGTCGAACCTCCATACAACGAACCTCTATATTACGAATTTATCTATTTTGGGAACTTTTTTCTGGAACCAAGAACATTTTACTATTTTCTTCGTTAAATAACCTCCAAATAGCGAAGTGCATTTTCCATTTAATGAACCTTTTCTCTTGTGATTCGATTTTTTTTCTCCCTATTTTTAAAATATACCTGGACATTTTTCAAATTGTGCTCTCTTTTATCACATTTTATGGTGATCAATGACCTTGAACTGGTTTTACCAGGTGCCTAACTTATCTAGAGCAATGAAATGGTCATTATTTTTCAAACAAAGTCTCATATAAAACTAACAGATTTTATTAGTAATTAAATTTAAGGATGCACGTGGTAGTGTATGCGGAAAATTACTGGTTATAAAATAATGTACGTTTAAAATTACTCATATGTTTAAAATTAGAAAATATTGTTAAAAAATTCATTAGTTTTACTATAAAATTCTTTTCTAAAGTTGAAAATACAGTATATTCCTGAACAATATTTTTTTTCTTCTTGTTTTCCTTGCAGATTTCTTTTTTATGGGTAAGGTATACAAATGAAAAGATATTAATTTTCACAAAAAAGTGTGAATAATTACTTTTTAAAATAATATATAGTGTTTGTGAATTTAAAATTTGTTTCAAGGGTTTTTTAGAGTGTATTAAAAGACGAATCTCTAACGAATTTTCCACATAACGAACTTTTTTCGGCATTTAGGGACTTCGTTATATAGAGGTCTAACAGTATTTAATTCCTTAATTTTTTAAAAAATAATAAAAGTTGTGAGTGAGCAAATCCATGTATTATATTCAGCTGTTAGCAGTTATTTAAATTATTCTATATCACACTGTTCCTATTTTATCGCTGCCTTCTTTCTCATTACGCCATTTTGTAACAAAATCCTCATAGTCTATTAAGAAACCCTCATAGTCTGATGATTCCGCACTTGCGAGGAGAAGACCGACGTGTGAGTCGATGTATAAAGAGGCTTCTACAAACAATAAAAATAATCACATAAAAATAAACCTTTAAACTATTTATTAATCAACTATAAAACTATTGCAATCAATTACTGAAGACTTTTGAACAAATTTGGAAATCAACTAATAATCAACAAAGTACGAGGGGAAGGTCAATGCGAATTACACAATTTTAAATAATTAAATTTTTATTTAACCGAATTCTCCGAAAGGAATTCAGCTTCCGGTTATTGTTCTCCAAGAATAGCTGATAAAAATTCTTAAAATTCCTGTATCAGTTGGATCCGACTCCAACAGAAACTTTGCCAAATGGTCTCACTATAATTTTGCAATCACAATAAGCAAATAATTAGATATTGTCTAATCTTTGAGTTGCTTTCCCTTTCAACAGCATTTCACATTGTTTCCTTAAAAACTATACATTTGTATACCACGTTTCCTCTGTAAGAAGGAGGGGAATACGCACTTTCAAAAAATCTTAAAGAAATTCCAAGTTAGCTTAAAAGGGAAACCTCGCGAGACAGCACATTGTAAGTTTACTTCATAAATACGTTAATTCTGATAAAAGAAGAAAAACGAAGTGTATTGAGGAAACTATTTTTACTTATGAGAAGAGTATTCTCTTCACTCTGTTACATAGTCGTATATTTTCTTGCATATTGCTTGCAATAGAGTTATATACTTTTGAATACACGTCAAAACAAATATATATTTTTAATGCAGAGGTTAATATGTCATTTTGTGTTTAAGGATCTTATGAATTTAACTCTTTCCAGGCTTATTTTATTTCGAAATTATGGATAAAAAAATGTCAATTTTTTTTTATGCTTACCCAGAAAAGTAAGCAAAAGGATTCAAAATCATAAAAAACACATGTGAAATAATTTGAGAAAGACCGATTGGGCAGTGTTAACTTTCATAGTGCCCAAGCTATACTCGAGCCAGGATGGTATCTTTCGTCTGCCCCTGCTCAGCTCGGGAGAAACAGGGAAAGGGTTAAGGTAAAAGCCATAATAACATGTACATGTATTGAAACGGTAATACTTGTATGTATATATATATATAAGGCCTATTCGTATATCAAAGAACAGTGTGACTTGATAGTTTAATTTACATATACATAAAATAAACTGTAAAATGGACCATATTTTTTTAAAATTATTTTTTGAAAAAAAAATCGTAATAAAAACTATTATATAGCAACTCTCATATATGTGACATTTTTGGTGTATTAAATAATACATTAATTAAAACAAAAAGTTCTCAGATTACATTAACGAATAAAAGAATTTACTCTCAAATAATATAAGATTATGAGTTTTTTTTCGAAAATGAAAACTTTTTACGTTCGTATTCGTAGGTAGTATTCTTGATGAAACGTATAATGAATATATATATATATATATATATATATACATATATACACTGGTGTGCAAAAATTAAGGACCAAGTCGAAAAATTAGCATATCAGCTGAACGAAGAGGCAGAGCGGACAGAAAGACCAATCAGGAGATTAAGTAAGGTGATGTACGGTAGCACATGCGCAGATATGCAGGTAGACGTAATGGGGGAGTGTCTGAGTAGTATAAAGCATGTTGTCGGTGTAAGATCAGTATTTCTGGCAAAGAGATTGCACGCCGTATAGCAGTTAAAATCACACCGAGTTGCTGCCTCAGAGAGAAATGGCGAATAATCAATCTGTTAGACGACATCTGGATGCTTTTACCCGAGGTCGAATCATTGGGAAATTGGAGGAAGGCCGCAGTGTGACAAGTGTGGCTGCAGAGTTCACAATTGCTCACAGCATCGTTTCACGACTTTGGAGACAATTTCAAATTACAGGAACAGCTATCCGGGGGTTCAGTAGTGGTCGTCCGCGAGGAACCACACCCGCAGATGACCGGTACATTGTATTACAGGCCAGAAGAAACAGGAGGCAGACAGCGGGAGAAATCGCTAGACACACGACACAGGCGACTGGACGACCGATATCGCGTTTTACCGTGGCCAGAAGACTGCACGGTGGTGGTCTGTTTGCACGACGCCCTGTACGGTGTGTACCTTTAACGCCTGCCCATCGGAGAAGGCGTTCTCTGTGGTGCCAGGCAAAACCGGAATTGGAGAGACAATGAATGGGGACGAGTATTTTTTACAGATGAGAGCAGATTCAGTTTGAGTAGCGATTCTCATCGCATACTCATCTGGAGAGAGCGGGGAAGCCGCAATCATTCCTCGAACATCATTGAAAGGGACAGGTATGGAGGTCGCGGTGTTCTCGTTTGGGGAGGCATCATGCTTGGTAGTCGTACAGACCTTCACATCTTCGACGCAGGTTCAGTCAACGGGACCCGTTATTGTAACGAGATTCTTCTTCCATATGTGCGTCTTTTTAGAGGCGCTATGGGTCTGCAGTTCCTTTTCATGGACGACAATGCACCATGTCATCGCACAGTAGCTGTCGAATAGCTCTTAGAGAGTGAGGATATTGAACGCATGGATTGGCCAGCACGATCTCCGGATCTCAATCCCATCGAGCATGTATGGGATTTCCTAGGCAGACGCTTGGCAGCTCGTACCTTACCACCAGTAACGATTCGGGAGCTTCGATTGGCGCTGCAAGACGAATGGGCAGCAATGCCTCAACAACTCATTGACACCCTCATTCTCAGCATGGGCAGACGCTGTGAAACCTGCCTAGCAGTCAGGGGAGATCATATCCCCTACTAAAGACCGGATGTTTCTTGCTGGACACCCATCACAGGGATGTTTCGGCCTTCAGTCGCATTGCGCTCCATGGTACTTTTTCAATCACGCTTCTTTTTATCCCTCTGATTTCTCTGTTAGTAAGTGTTGCTTACATTACACATGTCCTTACGTATTGGGGATCTTACGGTATTAAATGTGTTGATTTGGAAAGCTTTTGTACAAAGTTATATTGAAAAAACCATCTCGTCCTTAATTTTTGCACACCAGTGTATATATATATATATGTAATGATAGTTAAATGCATACATTTAAAAACATTAAATCTAATTAGAACTATTTCTGAAAAAAATATATTATGAATGATTTATTTACTCAAGTTCATGGAGTCCTTTAAGCTACAATGTTTTAAAATAAACCAAACTTGCTATTTATATATTATTTTAGAAAATTGAATATATATATATATTATTTAATTAAAATTGAGAATACAAAAATAAAGGAATACACACTGCTTCAGAGGACAATAACACTATTCTTTCTAATACACGAATGTGATTGTGAACTACGTATATTAGTGCAATAAATACGAATTATAAACTGAAAATACACAAATTAACTCAAATAATTGTCACGATTACCCTACATCGTACTCTGAACATTTTTTTCTAAATGTAAATTGATTAGCAGAACATTTTAATAAGAATGAATAAGACATTTTAAGGTTTAGATTTGAGAATAAATAGTAATGCGCTGTGTGACGTATCTAAAAACACAATTAAAGGAATAGAGTTTTAGGACACTTGTGGAGAAAAGCGGTTTATTTAGATCAACCTGAGCTCTATTTTATAAAGTAATTTGCTAGATTTAAAACTTGTTGTTCAACTCATGCTGTTATTCAATTTTTTTTAAATATAGATATTTAATTAATTTGCAAATCAACCGAAAAACACATAATTTGAATGAGTTTTTATTCATATTCACGACAAATACATTTACTTGAAGTTAATTCAAAGTTTTGAGTGAGCTCAGTTTGAAAACCATCATTTCCTTTGCCACCGTAAAATGCCACTTTTGTTCTATACCCAACCTTTCCGTGCGCTTTAAGCTTTCAATTACCTATTTACGTTGTCACAAAAATCATTAAGCTAATTATTTCCCTAAGCACTTTCCACCTATTCATAAATTAGAAACGTGACAGCTGTGGTACAAGGATCTTGTATTTTTCGACTAATTGCATTTTTTATTTTCCACCTACATTAAAACCGCATTGGCTTTCATAATCTTCTCCAAACCACTGGAAACAAAATCCATTTTTTTCAGCGGTGCAACATCCATTCAATTAGTATTCACAGAAAAGCGTGTCATTAGAGCTTTTAATAGCTGAAATGCGTGCAAAAGCGACACCTCAGAGAGTTCATTAAATTCAAGTGTATTTTGGTTTCACTTGTGCTGTATGCTGTGGTCATTAACTTGGTCTGCTTTCAAAAGTCCGGATCTTCGTCGTCTATAATATACGTATTTAAGAATGAAGTTTTTCGAGATAGCTTGCTAGTTAGCAATCAATTCTTTTAATTGAGTACCACTCTATAATCGATACTTGTCGGACAAGTTTGGCTCGTATATAAGTACTATCTATCATGTTTCGCCTAATGTGATAGTGCATGAGATGGATAATAAATATATTTATTATTCATTGAATAATTCGAAATGAATGCATTAAAACTTTATGGTTTAGCGTGAAGAAATTAACTCGCAATAAGTCTGAAATAAGCAGCTGTTAATATAAGTATTGATTAAAATGAACAATGCAGTATTGCTTAAATTTAAAGAAATACCAAACAATTAGTACTTTATTCTATTATTTAAAATATCTGATTTACATAATGAGGAACACTATTTATTGCGTTATCAAATATCAAATTTTGAAAATCCCTTCATTTTCGAGTTGAAACCTAATGACCCCTGATTTCATTTCATTTCATTTCAAATCAATGTTATTAAAAGGATAAGTATTAAGAAAATTAGAAATTTATAAGGAAAAGTTATATACAAATATGATAAATTTTTGATCAAATCATTCGAAAATTTGAAGCATTTATCTACCGAAAAACGATCTTCCGAAGCCTTCTTCGAAGTATGTTGCTGTCAGTGATGACTTGAGCGTTGTCTTAAAGCTTCTCAATGGTCCGGAAGCTTTGGATTGTTCAAAAAAATATTATTATAAATAATCTACAAATAACTCGAAAGCAATTAATGCTGTATTAAAAAATATCTAATATTAATATATATTTAAATAATATTTTTGTTTTTACCCCACTTTGTCTTAATGTTGTCATTGCTTGAATAAACTGGAAGGATTAAACTTTTCTAGAATATTTGGTATATAGATTATTTATCAGATAGCTTAAATTGGCTATTTTTGTTGTCAGACTTTCTAATATTGTAGCTGCTGATATCTGTAGATATTTGTATATAATTTATATACCTATCTAAGCATTATTATATATACCGTATTATCTATGAATATATTACATTAACTTTTCAAATCCAAAATTTCTTAAAGCAGAAATATATTATTTTGGTACTAAAACTCTGCTTTGAGTTTTAATAAAGTTTCTAAGATTAGTCTTCGTTGTCAACTTAAGACACAAAACGTACACAGATTTGACCCAGATTCGGAATTGGTTCCCAATTTTAATTATATGATTTTGTTTCATATATCTTGATAATTTTGAATTATAAGAGACTTTTCTACAAACGATCAAATCACTCGAGGCATTTTTTTTTTCAATCCATGCTTTATATCCCCTTTTTTTTTTTTTTACGATGGAACCATAAAAAAAGACAAGAGTAAAGAAAAAAATTTGTGATACCAAATGGTTGCTTTTCGACAAAGCCGCAATTTGTTACTTCAGTGGATGAGCTTTCCAATGACCCCTTAGAAGAATTTTGCTGTCAGTGATGTCATATAGACCTGAATATTACTTTGAGGCTCATTATTAGTCTTGATGTGTTGTGGCTTCCTAAACAATTCTTCAATTTTGCAAAGAGATCAAAATCACTTTCGTGCTAATTGTTGTAGTAACTTCACACTGTTATTATGTTCCAATAGCTTCAGAAGCTATTTGAATGGGATGTGTTTGATCATCCAGCATATAGTCCTGACTTAGCGTCGAATGATTTTCATCTCTTTCCTAAGCTGAAGAACTGGTTAACAAACCAAAGCTTCCAGTTCGATGACAAAGCAGCATTCATCTAACATTACTGATCGCAACGTTCTAAGGAGAGAGCATCGAAAATTTAGTCCATCGATATGTCGAATGTCTAAAACTTCATGGTGATTATTTCGATAAGTAACCATATTTGTGCTTATTACTTTTGGTAATAAATTTATAACATTCTTTTCTCTCTTTTTTGTGATACATCAGAATTTGAAATATATAGCTCGTATTATATACATCAAAGAGAAATTTCTGCCTTTATACGAAGCTAATAGCTTCATCAGTATGGAATTATTTACAAAAATTAACAGTACGTGTGTGTGTCAACAATAAAAATAACAGCAAATATAACCAAAAAGATTTACAGCAAGTATTTAAACATACGGGGAAAATATTTAAAAATGCGTTCTAAATTTAAAAATCAATCATACTTTTAATATTTTAAAAACGAAACAACAAAGAAAAAAAAAGCAAAGAATCGAATAACTATATAAGGATTTAAAAACGCCATTAGCATCATTTTAGCTCCAAGCTCTTTTTCATTGACTAACTGTCACAGTATTCATCGTTTTTTTCTGTAGATGATTAATTGGAAACTGTATAATGCCTCGATTGTCTCAGACCAAAAATTAATGTTTCTTATCTTGACAGCTTTAATCCATAATTTTTGTAAGTGACGATGTTTTTAGAAACAGAATCAATTGATCTATAGTAACAGGACACGAAAAGTTTTACTTAAGTATTGCTTAAATAAATACTAATGCATTATTTTAATTCTAACATCAAGAAATATAAAATGCGATATATAATGCAACTTTTAAATAACTTTAAAAAATAAAATTGGCAACTTAGTTAATTTTTTTAAAGTAAAGGGTGTTTTTTTAGAGGTATAGAACTTTAAATTGCAATAAAACAACGATGTAGTATTTGATTGACATGAATTTTTTTTTATTCGAAAGATAATCTTGTGGCATTACATTTTAAATATGATTTCTGGCATATGACTGCCACGGCTGGCTCGGATGTTGTCTAATCTGGACGTCCAATTTTCGAGGACTTTTTCCAACATTTGTGGCCGTATATCGGCAATAACACGGCGAATGTTGTCTTCCAAATGGTCAAGCGTTTGTGGCTTATCCGCATAGACCAATGACTTTACATAGCCCCACAGAAAATAGTCTAGTGGTGTTAAATCACAAGATCTTGGAGGCCAATTCACAGGTCCAAAACGTGAAATTAGGCGGTCACCAAACGTGTCTTTCAATAAATCGATTGTGGCACGAGCTGTGTGACATGTTGCACCGTCTTGTTGGAACCACAGCTCCTGGACATCATGATTGTTCAATTCAGGAATGAAAAAGTTAGTAATCATGGCTCTATACCGATCACCATTGACTGTAACGTTGTGGCCTTCATCGTTTTTGAAGAAGGATTCCACCAGCCCATAAAGCGCACCAAACAGTCAGTTTTTCTGGATGTAACGGTGTTTCGACATACACTTGTGGATTAGCTTCACTCCAAATGCGGCAGTTTTGTTTGTTGACGTAGCCATTCAACCAGAAGTGCGCTTCATCGCTAAACAAAATTCGCTTATGAAAATCGGGAACAACGGCAATCTCGTTTTGGGCCCATTCGACGAATCCACGCCTTGCTTGATAATCGTTTTGATGAATTGCCAAACCGAACTGAGAATAAATCACTTGACAGCTGTTAAATCGGTCGCCATCTTGGAAAGTAATGCCAACTTAAACTTCTAAACCTGAAAAAAAAACACTCTTTATGAAGAACCAGCTTTTTTAGAAACATGAAATACAACTGAGCTTCTAACAAATATAATGTTATTTTTGACACAAGCTATAAGTTTATATACGAAATAAATGTTAATTTTGAAATATATAAGAGTCATTCCTACATAGAAACGAAACTCTTTTTATATTTGGGGGGGGGGGTCTAAAATTTTAAGTTTTTTGAAGGAAAAGGGATTTATTTTTAACACTAACTTTTATAAACTCATTTTTACATCATTACAACTATGCAGAAATGCAAAGTACTTTTTCTGCTCGACTCTCTCTTTTCACTAGCTTTTACTTAATAATGAAATAGACTAACTTATATTTCGTTAAATTAATAAATTTTTGAAGAAATCTTTTTTTAAAAAAAAATTGTCTCGAAATTCATAATTCACTTTTAATGAGATTTTTAGTATGCCTCGATTTATTGTATAGTTTAAAATTCCATTGACAAAATTAATAAATAAAAGTTATTTTCTCGTACTTATGATGGTGCAACAGTTCCGATTTTTCTGTAAGAAATGTATAGTACAGTCTTACAGTGAAGTGTAAACATCAAAAAATTTCTTAAGAATCAGAGAAAAAAATAGACTGTTAATGGCTTTAAATACGTGGAATAAATTATATATTTTAAATTTTGTGGTAATTTAATACTTATTAAAAATCTAAAATTTGATGGATTTTACTTACCTTTTCTTTTGAATGGTGCAATGGCACATATAGAAAGGAGAAAGATAACACAATGCTCCTTCGTATCATCTTTGGTTTTATTTCTCAGGTGTCGTCCTCGTCACTTGACCATGGTTCAAAACGACGAGGTCCGTCGCCAAAAGCCCTCGTGTAGCTGAAGAGTGCGACGTTAATGCTCACTCACTCACCCTGGTATTATCAATATACAACAATTTTTGTTCTGTATCCCTGGCTTGTTATTTGTCAGTTTTGGATACTGATAAATATGGAATTAACAACAACTAAATACCCCTTCCCATCATAACTTAAAGTTCGAGTGAGTGAGTACTGTAACGGGTCTATTCGCGTTCCTGCTAGTCCCTTCTTGGGTAAAATAATCTTTTTAACTGAGATTTCTGTTGAAAACCACTTTCCGTGGAGAAGACTGGGTTTTATGCAAATTAGACATTCTATTTAAGGGCTGGACGGGGAATAGGCGGGATGATGGTTGAAAATTGAGATGGGAGAAAGTATAGCGTTAGCTACCGGTGGTCATATAGTTAATTCAAGTGGAATATTATTCAGGTGTTGAAGCAAAAGCGCTCTGGATAAGCGATAAATGTTCTTATTTCTATTATAATTCAATTGCATTCATTCTAGCATATTCATTCTCATTCTATTATATTCATTCATTCTATTATATTCATTCATTCTACTATATTAATTTATTCTATTGTATTCAATAAAGTTGATTAAGTCTATAAAACTATACAGGCAGTAAAATTGTGTTAATTGAATAGTGGACGATCTTTACTCGAACCCTCCAACACCCGCGGTCGACGGACCACGGGGCCCAACGGGGCCTAACCCTGGGCTAGCAGTTGCATCGAATTTGAGGATCCTGCCTGATCTTTTTTTTTTCCGGACAGGAAAATGTACATGAATTTTTTGATAGTATTGGAGGGAAACAATAGTACTTATTATGGGATACCCGCAAATTTGGCTTATGCTTACGTAAGGGTTATCTCAAGGGTATGGCACACGATTGGTTTGAGGTGATAGGGTATACATATGTGACGGGGACAGCGATGGATTTTACACTTCTAAAGATGGCCCTGACCGACAGTTTTATGGGTATAAGCAAGCTAGCGGTCAGTTACCGTCAGACTTTGTACATAAATTACTTAAAATCCAAAAACAGTTAAATTTGAGAACGACGGAAGAGAAGGGTTGATAAATCATGTAGTGATAAGATTGTCCCCTCAGATGATTGACTATGTGGAGGTTTGAAACCCAACGACTAAGGCTCAGTTTTTACAATTATTAGCAAAGTATGAAGAAAGGCACGTATGGACCGCAACAGTGCGATCGCGCAAGACTCTGGAATCCCTTATAATACCTCCCTCTTTCGAATGGTATAAATACGGATTATTTCATTCTCATCCTCTGATTTAACTACATTTTATTTTTCTTGTGCTTTTTAACTTTTTAATGTAACAAAGTAGTCTTTATTCAGAAAGCAGTAATAATGTGTGAACATTACAAATATTCCATGAAACCCCACACTTCCCAAGCTGATTCAACAAAATTTTCGTATCTTATTAAACTAATTGTTGCTTTTTGAATACGAAATAACAAACAGGGTGGTTTATGAATGTGGTATATAGTGTATGGTGGTATATCTGGTTGCTATAGGTGAGTGGCCAACGGGGACAATAATTATTTCTGTCGAATCATGGGATCTAATCATGGTGTCACTAAAGACCCACCGAGTAGAGAGGCTAATGCTCGTTAAATATGTCGAGACTCAATGTCCTCACGTTGACGTGGTGTAGAAGTTTTCAAGGGGTACCAGCTCTGATGTCGTCCTCGTCACTTGATCATGGTTCAGGATTATGAGTAAATAACTCGCTAATAACCATAGTAGTTTTAACAACAAGTATTTAATGGAGAGAAATGTAGCAAATTAGTAGTTATTTGGCAGGAGGAATATGGGGATTTAAGGTTATTTACTTTCGTGCACGTGATAGTTATAACTCATACCTATATGATGGGTCTTAGGAAATTGATTACTAATTTGCCTTAATCAGACCCTGTGCTTTTTGTGAGCTCCTCATTTTGACATTGAAATTCGCATTTTGGCTTAATCTTAAGCTCTTCAGAAACATTTACATAAGTTTCCAGTTTCAAATAGCCGATTACGTTTAATTTTAAAATAGTTATTTCACTATTTTTTCAAATATGTTTGAAAACTACATTTGAAGAAGTCATTTTTTTTAAAATTCAGTTCTTGTAATCTTTTTAAAAAGCTAGTTAATTATTTCAAGCGAGAAAATTTCCGAGGATGAAGTATATGTTTTTAATTTTTCTTTCTTTATCTAATTCTTAAAACTCATGCATATTCGTTGCTTTTTCTCTTCTTGTAATGTATAAGACTGACTCATATTGTCTCGCATAAATTAAAAATTGATCCATATTCCTTTCTGATAACTATTCTGCATCATTTGACTATAAAATGATCGAAAGCCTCCAAAATGTTACCTTGATATTTGGTTTGCAAAACGGGCTTCGAACTTGTTCCCCAAATACTTTGTTCATCATTAGACATTTCAAACAATTATAGGAAAAATATTCAATTTTATTAAATTGTAGAAAAGCTTTCAACAAAGAATTTCAATTTCTCATTGAGTAAAAATGTTGCAGTATGACAAAATTAGAACATGGAAAAAATTACAGAACTGATAACCTCTCTCCATCACATTGCAAAAAGGATGACGCTGATATGCTGTTTAGATACAATCCTTGTCATACATCTAGTTTTCATCAGCATCACTTATTTTCATCAGCAAAACTTTGAATGTGACTGTCCTAGACGCTAATGCAAAAGGTCCTGTGGAGTGGGGGAAAACTATTTACCTATGAGATTTAATACAATTGGCTGGGTCCAAACAAATCTTTAGTTTCTAATTGTTTAAAAAAAATTGTGTGTTTTGTTAATATGCTTGTAAATTTTTTTTACAAGTTATAGAGTGTTCTGGTGAAGTTGAGTAGCTTCCTATCGATGAACTGTCTAACTCAAAGTTTGTAAGTGTTTTGTATTTAGATGTTTACAAAAATTGAATGCCTTCATGGACATTTATAAGAATGCAACCAGAATATTTAACTTTTTTTCTAATTTGTTCTAAAAACAAACTTCAATCATATTCAGAGATTTTCCAAGCCCTCTGGTATAAGGGGTTTTCTTTTAATTTTTAAACATTATTCCGTATAAGGTATTTAGACTCCACACATACACACACAATTCAAACTATCTTTTTAATAAAATAAACAAAAGTTGTTCCCAGAAGGCCAGGAACATATTGGCAGTTATGTTCCAGTGATATAAATATGCCTATTGAGCTCAAAATTTTTTATGAAATTCCCAGTTAACACAGTATAGATAATTTTTTTTTAAAAAGAAGCATTTAATTTAAATTGCAAAAAAAAATGAATTTCTTATAATTTCTTCAATTAAAAACGAAATTCGGAAATTATACAGATATTCTATTGAGATAATATTAACAAATTTTAATAAATTCGATTTATGTTTTGTAAGTTTAATAATATGTTCCTTAATTATTATCACGATCTTCTGAACTCTCTCTTGCCTATCCTTTTTAATACTATGTAACAATAATAATCGTGAGGATACTTTGTTTCATTTTTGAAATTTCGATATAACATTTTAAGATTAAACACAAAGACGTAACTAAAAGCTAATTTGAAATATATATATATATATATATATATATATATATATATATATACAGTCCCTGGCCAAATTGTTAGACGCACTATAAGATTTTATGAAAAATATTAATTATCAGGGGGGGGGGGTGATACTATACAGTTTTTTTGAATTTATCAGATACAGTGTATGATTTTCTGGTTATCCATTTAATAATCTATTATTATCACAAATAAAACATCATCATTAAAGAAAAAAAATATGTATTTATTGACTCTTGAAAGAAAACAGGAACAAATATAATTAAATATTAATATTTTGTTGAGCTTCCTTTAGCTGCTATGAGAGCCTCAATTCTGCGCGGCATGCTAACAATACAAGACTGTACTGTCTCCTGCATTTGAGGATGATGATTCCATACGTGAATTATTCTTTCTAAGAGCAGTGTTTCATTTGTAATCACATCTTTAACCACTTATCTTTCCATTAACTCACAAACATTTTCGATTGGGTTCATATATCAGAGCTATTACCCAGCCAATACAACATAGGGATATTTTGTTCTGCCAAAAAAAGCTTTGATAGACCGAGCTGTATGGCAGAGAGCTCCATTTTGCATAAAAATGCATGGTTCTCTATTTGAAAACTATTCTTCCAGCTGCGGAATCAAGCGATTGTGCAAGACATCTTTGTACTGGTCTTGCCGCATCATATCTTTAACCACGTACAGACGTCCAAAAACCCTTGTCGCTGATGACTGATCAAATCATCATTTTTGTAGGGTGTTTCACAGTCTGAACAACACAGTCAGAATGAAACTTTTTTCAACGACGACGATGCGCAAACTGAACTTTGTTCTGCAAAATTTCAAATGTGCTTTTATCACTGAAGCAGACTTGTCAAAAATAAAAAAAATAATAAGTAAACATAATTGCTGTTCTTTCTGTATTCATAGAAAATGGTTAAACACTTTGTTTGTGAATAAATTATAACAACATACCGATCTCCAGAAGTCCACATCTTTATCATGCCACTGTTGGGCCCAATTCAGACGATTTGCTTTCATTGCAGGGGTTAACTTGGGCTTCCTGGCGGGGCGGCAGGTCTTAAAATTTAAATCCTTTAATTTTCTTCGAACAGTGCGTCCAGATGCATTCACATTAATATCTAAGAGTTGCGATTTTATCATTTTTGTGGTAGCAAATCTGTTTTCAAGGCAAGTTTCTTTAAAGATCTTTCTGACCGTGGGGGGAAAATAGGCTTTCTGCCGCATTTTTTCTTTCTTTTTGGGCTCAGTTCTTCCCCTGACACAATTTTCTTCTTTATGCGTCGTGCACTAGCTTCAGAAACTTTCAACCTTCGTGATATTTCGCGGTTTGAAAACAATTTTGCATTCATAAGGGTCTTTACTTCTGCTTTTCTTACATGGTGAAAAAAAAAAAAGATCACCCTTTTTACCCATGCTGAAAGTGCACAAACTGATTATTTAAACGCCGCACACGAAATAAACAAATAACCGCGTAATATAAAACTGCTAAATTAACAAACAAAGCACATTAACCCACAGAAACACGTTCGCAACTGAGGCATGCGTGAACGCGACTCGAGCAGGTTTAGACTTGTTTACGTTTGTGTGAGAATTTATTAACTTTGTGTTGACATGTGTGAAAAATAAATACAAATACAAAATATATAATAAATTTTCTCATTAAAAATCCATTGGATCTATGTTTAAATGAGAAAGTTTCGTATATAAACTTACATAAAACAATTAATTATTGAAAAACAGGAGTGCATCTAATAATTTGGCCAGGGACTGTATATTTCAAAATACGCAAAATTTTTTAAAAAAAGTGATTATAGTTATCACTTTTAGAAAAAATATAACTTCTTTTGATGCTATAAGTTCAAAATTACATAACATTTTCTATAATTCAGACATGTGTTCCGTACCCATTTCATTCTTCAAAGAAGGGTTTTTTTTTTAAAAAAAATCAAACCTATTTCGTGGAGATTTGTGATTCACAAAAGATGTCATTGAACTTTAGAGAAAGTGCTTGCTCATTAAAATCTCATTCATGTTTGATTGTTTCTGTGATCTTGTGCAAGAGAGGGGGAAAAAACGCTTTTCCTACAGCTATGGGTCAAATACTTTGATGTATTGCTGTTTGTTTGGTATCTATTTCTGTTGTTTATTCAGTGGATATAGGAGTCATTAATTCTTAATTTTCACTGTCACTAACACTTGGAAGTGAAAGTATTCTGCACCAAATAGGAATTTTACTTTTTGTGTTTTCAAAACTTTTATTCCTGGTTTTCCTTTTAGTTAAAGCAATGTCAAGTGAAATGTGAAGAAAAAGGTGCAATATCCTTTAATTTAATCTAATTTATTCCAATAAATGCTTAGATTTTAGAAATTATGGTACCATTTTTTCCCCCAAAATAAATGCTTTCCTTTAAAAAATGGTCATATGTGTTTTTCTTATCAGAAATCTAAGCATTTCAAACTTTAAAAGCGTATTTAATGAAGTATTATTAAAATACGGGAATTTATATTTAAGTATCAAATGTTATTAGTTCCTCTTGATTACGATACAATTGCTTCTAATGAGTAGATGAGTAGAAGCAGAAAAGTGCATCCTGTTTGAATTTATGTATCTAATAGGTTATGTAAATTACAAGTATTTAATTTTGTTCCCTCACATCAATTAATTATAATACATTTTATGAAATTTTTTATTGAATATAGTAATTATATTAACGTCTCAAATTATAATCAAAATATGCGAACGAGAATTAAATTAAAAATACCAGTCAAAGGGTCCCAGGAGTGTTGACTTTGTTTCGAGGGCTGCAAATATAAACAATTTTCAAATAGATAGAATTCTTTGAATTTAAAATTAAATAAATAAAATCTTTTACACAGTATTTATAAAGGAATCAGGTTTAAAAAAATACAAAATGTTTAAAATGTAATCATAATTTTAAAAATTATAAGCTATGAAATTAAGAATAATTTCTGTAATAAATACTGAGTAAGTTTTACTTTGTGCATGCATGCTATTTCTAAAATAGTAGCCTTTGATGTATAAAATTTATAGAATTATAAAATGTATTATACTCTTTAAACCCTACTTATTTTAGTTTTATTAATCTTTGTGAAATAGTTACAAAACACTAAAATTTGTAAAAAAATTTTTAAAATACAATTTTTTAATTTTTCGAAAATATAATTTATTATTTTATTTGTATAAAAACAGCTACAGTGTAATGATGATACATTTAACTTTATAAATCAACTTATTACTAGTAACTTGAGCTACTCTTTTAGAAAACATGATGCACAACGTAAAACTTCCCTCAGAAATGAATTCTTATTTTCGCATGCTTATAATTTTTTAAATTATGATTACAGTTTAAACATTTTGCACTTTTTTGAAACCTCATTCCTTTATAAATAATGTGTAAAAGATTCGATTTATTTAATTTCAAATTAAAAGAATTCTATCAATTTGAAAATTGCATATATTTTCTGCCCCAGAGGCAGTTAACAAACATCCCTGAGACACCTTTTCTCTTGCAAGATATAATGTTAAGTGCATACATTGCTGTACTTACGAGGATGGGGGAGAGAAATTCGACTAAAAAGTAATTTTTTACTTTCTTATATAATGAAGTTATTTAAACTTTTATCTTTTCAACAATGCATCGCGCTTGTTTATAAGAAAAACAAAAGTATTGACATTTTTCATTCTTTCCTAAGCGATTTAAGTAAATTGTCACTTAAGTGCTTACCAGCGAAATCCTGCATGCGCTTCTATAAAATAGATGGTCGCTAATCTCCTTATTCAATTCTCGAAGCAAGGCACTGAGATTTGATGCATTGCTTACGAATGCGTCTTAATAATTCTATTTTTTAAAGTAGCACATTTAAATCTAAAACATTAGATTCTAAAGCAGCGATTTTAAAATTCAATTCAGTCTCCTCTCTTGTTACGCCGGAAATTTTAAACTGGGATTCTATTTATGTAAACTATAGCTTTAGATTATTTTTTCAAAGTTGTACTTTAATAAAAATTCTAAAATTTTGGGATGCGTGACAAACTTCCTGCTTACTATTAGTACTAATAGCATTTTCTAAGTTCATGTTTGAAAAATTTAAGTACTGGAAATATCCTGATGAAAAAAGAAATAGTTACGGGAATTATAGAAGCATAAAAACAGTAAACAGTGGTAAAAAGATAGAAAGTATGGCACATCATTACAAAGAAAAACCATTTTTTTGTTTTGTTTTTGAAAGATTTAAAATGAGTTGAACCTAGTTCAAGACTACCAATTTTCATTTTTTTCAATACTCGTATACAAAAAATTGTATTTGTGCTCATTAAAACTTTAAAGTTTGACTCTTTTGATGCTCTTTCCCACTTTAATGTAGAAATTTTAACTAAGATTAGAATTCTCACTGTAATAGACTCTGTATGAAAAGTATAAATCATTTAGATAAAGAAGTATTTTCGACAGAAAGCAGGAATTGTCCAAAAATGAAAATGAAAATAATAATAATAATAACAATAATAATAATCTTAAAAAAGAAATAAACTGCAAAAAGAAAATGTGAAGAGTCTTAAGAGATAAAAGAAGGTTAAATCCTTCATATATAAAGCACTATTTTATTAAATTTAGCTTCTGAATCACTCTAATTAATGTATCAGTGAAATCTTTAACCCTTTATGTGGTTTTCCCGTACGCCAGCGTTTCTCAAACTGTGGGGAGCGCCCCCCTAGAGGGGCGTGATAACTCTTTGAGGGGGGTGCGAGTATATTGAAAAGTCGAAAACAAAAGATTAGTTTTTAAAAAATTATTGATTTACTGAAAGTAAGCAAAATACATTCTGACATAAAAAATAATAAAATTAATATTTACACTGATATAATACACTTATAAATGTATCAGTACTGCACAGCGTATTTTATAATTAATTTAACAATACTAAGCTAAGAACAAATTTGATAATTACCAGTGACCCTATGGACTTGTGACATAAAATTATAGACAAGAATGAACACTTATCTTGATAATTTGTACGGCTCATAAATAATCCCTTATATGCTCTGCCGATTAAAAGTTACGCGATTCACTCCCCAATGCTTCCCTTCTCCATGTAGGGGATGTATGGAGGGTGTGTGTGTGTGTGTGTGTGTGTGGGGGGTTGGAGTAAAGGAAGAAATAAAGAAATCCTCCGGTGTAAGTAAATCCTTCGCGAACACTGTCAAGGTCCTTTTATTGTATTCCAAAGCCTTCGGAATAACTTTATGGATAGCAGTGCACACAGAAGATCGTACTTCGGAAAGACGTATATATGCGTCCAGAGCATTTAACGCACCGGTTGAGCGAGACGTATATATACACCGGTGGCACTTAAAAGATTAAAGTCGTATTGTAGCTTTAGTGTCAAAGTATAGTATTATTGAATTGAATGCATTGTTATTTGAATGGGGGTAATTAGATGTAATCAATTTTTGAAATCATATTAAATTTAAATTGATACCTTTACATTTGTAGAAAGATTTTTCTCAACGCTGAAAATTATAGCAATTTTATCAGTTGGATCAGTTCGAAAAGAAACGTAATTAGGAGGATACCATTAACATTTTACGAAATAAGACTTTTTTAAATAACTTAATTGTTTTATATGCGTTTATTTAATTTTGAATTGATATCAGTTTATAGACGCACAAAAATATATTTTTTATTATGTAATTTATTTGACATTTTTAATATTATTTAAATAATCAATATTTGTAATTTTTTTCAAATACTGTATCATTATGTGCAACATAATTCAAATGAACATATACCATTAAAATGTGACATTTATTATTATCACACTTATCCCAGACTCGTTTTATTTGTTAATATTATTAAAAGGCATCACACACTATTTCTGCTTTGAAGTCTGCTTTTTCACGGGTTTTAGCCATGTTAACAAAAAAAAAATAATAAATAAAAAGATATTCTAATCATGATTTACTGATACGTGTGTTACAAAAATACAAAAAAAAAAAAATCTTTCAATTGAAAACAAAAAGGTTTTGAAAAAGATTTCAGAGGGAGACAGTATTTCATTTCATAATTTTAGATAAAGAAATTTTCAAAAGTTGAAATTTCACAAGAAAATTTTAACTGAACATAGTTGTATTCCTGTATTCAACTGAATAACTCGGGGGAGAGGGTGCAGGCAGCAGCGGATGAGAAGCTCCAGAGGAATGATTCACTAAGTTTTTGTGTAGTACTATAGAAGTACGGTATTTTTTAAAAATTTAATTCGGTAATTACATTTGTTGCGCATATACTTTTTTAATACATCCTTAAGATTTAAAATATATGAAATTCAACACATACTTAAAGCCAGTAGCGCACACAGGAAATTTTCGAGGGGAAGGGTCGAAAACCCACCATTCTCGTATCATGCTCCAATACACCGCCCTACATATTCTTTTGATTAGGTCGGGAATTGTTATTTCGGGAACAAAAAAAAACAGTAAAAAATCAATTATATTAAATAAATAGTTAGCATTAATTAATAAAATTAACTCTTAATAACAAATACTTAGTTAAATTTTCCTTCCTTTATACATAACTTTATAATAAATCAAAAAAAAATTCATGGGCTATGGGGGTCCATCCCCCCCCTGTGTGTGCCACTGCGTAAAGGCATTAATCTACATGTAATAAAACACATTAAATGTGTCTTATTTTCGTCATAATTGCTCACTGTATATAAAAATTGAAAAAAGTACTGAATTTTAAAAAAATATTTCTGTATTAGAAAATGCTTTAAGGTTGTACTTTTTATTTGAAGTAAGACTTAAGTTGAATATTTTTATATAAACGCTCCATTCTATTATTTAAAGTGCTTCCTTTTTAAGAGTAAGTATTTCCATTTCTTGAGATATTTTACTATTTTTATATTTTTACTATCTGCATGGCCCGGCGTTGCACGGGCTACCTCTACTTTTTAAAATTTTCCCTTTCCTTCAAAAAATCAGAACTTTTAATACTCCTTTTCCAAATGACTTCCACCCCACCCCCACCGCTTCGCCCAGCGTTGCTTGGGCTTTCTCTTTTCCTCATGACACCAGCATTTCTGTGTGTTTGTACGCACACAATGTGAGTGATTTCTAAAATTATGTCAAAAAATTTCCCTTTTTCGAAATTTGCTCCATTCCACTTATTTTTGATTTAAGACAGGTTTCTTTACCCTCTCTATAGACCGAACACGGGGTTTTTTAGTGTAAAATTATTGTTCGATCTTCCCCTCCTTCTCACAGATAAGATATAGCTTCAAATTTCGATGTATGACTTAAAAAAATATTGCGTTAGAATTAAAAAAATTACTAATGTGAAGCAATAATTAAATAATAAATTATTAATGTAAGCAAAACGATTCTGATGCTAAGAGTAAAACTTTAAAAAGTAGCGTAATGCGACATCGAAAGTTTCTCCCTTCATTTCGAACCTGGGAACTGCCGTTTCATAAAGCAGCCGATTTAACAATCGCGCCGTCGATTCCTTCGGGAAAAAGCATTGAATTAAGCTTTAAAATAAAGGTAGATTTTTTTTCAGTATCCCATTTCGTTATCTATTAATGTATAAGATTTTTTTTCGAGCTTCATTTTTATGTTAATGCTTTCAAACTTCATATAAATAATAGATGATGTACTTTTTAATTACCAAATAATTCATTTAGTAATGAAATAATAAAAATAATCCTTTTAAAAAACATATATATATTTATTAAAATCAAATTTCTATAAGTAATTAATAAAAGAAAATTTTACAGATAGCTATTGAAACGATTGCTTTTGTAATCAAAAAGTATGAAACAAAAATAAAGAATGTAATTAGAATTAATTAATTATTACTGATATTTTAGGCAATTTTTTTCGTTTAATTTTGCAGCCACCGGAAATTCAAAAGTACATTTTTTTCTAAAAAAAGAATAGTTTATGTATGGAAATAAACAGAAAAATAGAAATTTTCAAAATTACAAAATTATTAGATCGTGTTTTAAAAACCTCTGGAAAAAAAAAGAAGTTCCGAAAATATTTTTAAAAAAATGTAAAATAATTAAGTTGAAAGAAAGATATTATTGTTTTTTTAACCGTAATTTTTAATATATTTTATCAAAGCATGAACTTTTTTTTAGTGTAAAATATTTTTTTCATTAAATAGAAAGAAAGTTCAAGCGGAACAACTTATAACTCGTATTCAAAAAAAGGAACCAATTTCGACTTATTTTTTATTTAAAAAAATTGTAAAATAATTAAATTTAAAGAAAGATATATACATAATTTAATTATATTAATTTTTAAATAAATTTATTTATATGCAAAGTTTCGTTGCTTTGTAAAAACAGAATTTATTTCTGATATTCTCTACAGATGAAACCACGATGCATTTTAATGCGTTTTAAGGTTTTTAATTAATATCTTTTTAACTAATTGGAATATCGGAATATAAATAGTCAAAACGGATTCCTCGGATCATTCCCGAAATATATATATATTTTGGTGATTAATACCTTTAAAATAAAAATTTATTTTTTCAATATCCCGTTTCGTTATTCCTCTTCAGGTTCGAACCTGGGAACTGCCGTTTTATAAAGCAGCACCTTAATCTACCATGCTACGATCTCCTTCGGATAGAACGGTAAAATAATCTTTAAAATATCGGAAGATTTTTGTCAATTTCTCATTTCGTTTTTTGTTAAAGTTAAAACACATTTTTCGGGCTTCATTTTTAAGTTAATGCTTTTAAACTTCATATATAGATTGAAAACAACGGTAATTTTTAAACAGAAAACTTTAAAAAAATTAAATGTTTACATATTTATCGTAAAAGAGAAAAAAGTTGAAATACGCATTTTTTTTAACCGTAATTTTTAAAATATTTTATCAATCTTCGTACAGATTACGTATAATATTGTTCTACACGCGGAAAAAAAAGAAAAGCATAAACTTTTTTTTAGTGTAAAATATTTTTGTTTCATTAACGCGAAAGAAAGTTTAAGCAGATCAACTTATGATTCAACTTTTAATTCAGTAATTAAGTGTAATTTTGTGTGCTACATTGATCGAAAACTCAATAGCTCACTTAATACTGAAATATTTAATACCTATAGTCTTTTTTTTTCAGATTATAAATCGTATCGGTTATCTCTACTCGTGTTATATTACTCTTGTTTTTATAGATTTTCTCAATGAGCTTTCTAGCAATGTATTTAGTTTTTGCTTCCTACCTGAATATTTGAGATGCAAAATTCACCTGAAGTTGTCTTAGAACACCTATCGAAAGTATAATAATTTGTGGCTTTGGTATTCAAAACATCATGCGTTTATATATTAATAATAAAAAAAACATCATTTAAATACTTTTATTACATGCTTTGTGACAAGTCATTCCGTAGTCCATTTTTTATTTTATATACAGATTAATATTATTATTTTCCCAGATACTGAGATAAAAATAACAGTATCTTCATCTAAATTATTATATCCATCAACTAGTTTTAAAAAATTCGCTTTCCTTTTTATTTATGATTACAATTACTGGATGAAAAAAAGCAGGACTCGTCCAGTGTTTCCTATTGTATTATATCTAAAAGACGTACATTAATGAAAAATCTGGCACTTTCAGTAATGTCAACAGTATTGGGCGGAATTGATCAATTCTGAAGTCAGCCCCCATCCCAATATCCGACGACATCTTGAGTCCTATAGCTACAACAACTGTGTACATTAAGTTTCTCTAAGCTACGTGAAAAGTGATGCTTTTTAGAGAAGTTTTCCATAAGTTTCCGATGGATGAAGGTACCGAAATGCGTGAAAAGTTGACAAAAACATTAAGTTGCAGAACCACTTTCTCTTTGTTATTATTATTGTTGATGGAGGAACAGTGAATTGCACTCCTCATCAGAAGGTGTCAGAAAAATAGTGTGATAAACAAAGTTTTCTTTGAATCAAACGGTTGTGTTTTTCATTCCAACAGATGTGTATTACATTCTTTTCAGCAAAGGTACAGTCTAAGATAGTTTTCTCTTTTTAAGGATAAGTTGTATTCCATTTATAAGTAAAGGCGTACATATAGAAGTGGGGGTTCTCAAATCCTCCTATCCCCCACACGAAGAGATATTTAATTAAGAGTATAAAGTTTATGCCTCAGTGCTTTCTTCTGCGTGTTTCATAAAATGTACCCTCCTTAAAAATAGTCTATGTAAGCCTTTGAAGAAGAGAATTAGGAAAAAACTGTAACAAAAAAAAAACTTTGCGTTTATGGGAAAATGCTTTGAGTTACATTCAAATGTATACAACACATTTCCGTTCACACTCAGTAAGTAGTATAGTTCAACCCTTATGCTTTGTAAAGCTCTAGAAAAATAACCATTAAAGCCAGCGTTTCTCAAACTGTGAGGCGCGTCCCCCTTGAGGGACGTGGTAACCCTATGGGGGGGGCACGAGTGTATCGAAAGTAAAAGATTATTTTAAAAAATATTAATTTACTGAAAGGAAGCAAAACAAAAAATACAATCGGACATAATAAAAAATAAAATACACTTTTACAATCATATAATATACTTATAAATATATCAATACTGCTCAATGTGTTTGATAATTAATTTATCAATACTTAGTTAACAAGTATAATAATTACTAGTGACTCCCATGGGCTTGACATATTCAAAATTTAATACTTATCTGATAATTTGTACGGTTTATAATTTAAATAGTATCGCAGCTTTAGCGTCCAAGTACATTATTAAATTCAATATATTGTTACTTTATGGAGGGAGGGGGGAACTATGATTGTGAAAACTGGATTGCAAATGTTAAAAGTTTGAGAAGCACTGACTAAAGCCCTTCTTACACCTTCGTTTAGCCAGGGAAATTTTTTTTCTCTCTCTTACTATTAGTTTAAGAAATTTGTAAAGTAAAATTCGATTTCAAGTTATTTTTAACATTATTTTATTTAACTTTATTTTATTTTTTAACCTAATTTTAAGTTTAATATTTAAGCTATTATTTTTAAGTCGTGTGAATAATGGGCCAAAAAGATTTTTTTATATAGAAGTATGTGTGTGTGGCTATATAAACTATATATTTATAAACTATATTATCTAAAGCAATACCTTCAATTACGCATGTGAGAAAAACCTTTTTAAAAATCTTATTTAAGTCTTTGACAGTTGCAAGAATTCTTTTTTAAATAATTCATTTAAAGTATACAATTAAAATAATAAAAGATTTAGCTTTTTAAGTACAATTTGCTCAGAAACTCAAATTGCTTTGAAAGTTAACCATGGGACTAATTGTAAAAAGATTATTTTATTGGTTATAACAGAAGTGTAGCAAACAGTCACACAGACATGATTTGATTTAATAATTTTTTTCCTCGATTCGGATTATTATTTTAAAATATTAATTTATTTAAAAATCATTATTAGAAGAAAAAGGCATAATAACGGGAGAAGGTTAAAGAGATATCTCTCAAGCATTGTTATCTTAACTTTGAAAATTCGACAAAAATGCTAGAATGCTTGGATAAATTTTAATGTGAATTCAGCCTAAAATTCAAACCAATCAAGAATTAAGACTTGTATTTGAAGCTTTTTAATCAAATAATATTTTAGAAGCTACAATACAAGATATTAAAGTATCGACTCTAAAATTGCTATCGTTTATAAGTTTTGCTGAGAATCCCGTATTTCTATACTTTAAAAAGGTATTTTCAAGCATTTACATTAAAAATGGATTTTGAAAAAGGAATATTGGATAGTGTGTATTGTTGCGCTTTTAAAATAGGACTTCACACAATTCCTCCTCAATATCTCAATCGGCTTTAAGCTATATTTTTTACTTTATAAGTGTATAAGCATCTGCAATCTTATTTCCATAGAAGCTTTTTTAAGAAGAAACAAAACAAAATAATAACAAGATCTTTCAATGAGCAATCCACATTATTGAATGTATGTTAAGTGATGAAAACAATTAATTTCGTGGGCGTTATTCATAAATTCACAGCTTTTAACTTAAATTTACTGAACTGATGCACATGAAACTGATGCACACATTTACAAACAATATCAATATAAAAAATTTGAAAATATTAATCCACCTTTTTAGGTGCTATTAAGATTGATTTAGTATCTCTACGTAATACCTATAAGGTACTTTGAAAAAATAAATAAATAAAAGTATATTTTTTGATTAAATGGCCAACTACGTTACTGATCTGTTTTAGATATTTTTGTGATGACGATTTAAAAGAAGAACTTAGTTTAAGGCTTAGAAAAACTTTAAAATTTTTACTCTTAAACTTTGTAAACTTAAAATTACTGAACTGGGAGACATTATTGACAGTTCCCCTACAGTCGAATAACGATTAAAAACTACCATTAGGTTATCAAATAGTGTTTATTACTGGACCTCAGGGAGCTAGTTGGCATTATGAAGGAAGAAAATAATATCATTTTATGTTACAAATGCTTACCTTTTTAAAAAAAAAAATTAGTAAAAACATTTATAATTATTATTGTTGTTGTATAAAGGAAGTTGATATTTTATAGTTCATGTATTGAAGTTACAGTACCCTTCCTTGTTATAATAACTCTTTTATTTAAAAAACACTAAATTGAATTCATTTCATTTTATCGAAATTCTATCCTTATATTGAGATTAGGGAATATTTTAAGTAGTAGTCCCATCAGGGGTGTAGCTACCACCGTATTAGCCGTATCAATGATACGGGGCCTCCAAGCTACAGGGGCCCCAACATTTGTAACTAGTCCCACTAACAGGTCTCTTATATGTAAAAAGAGGCCCCCAAAGGAGTTTTTTTACAGGGCCCACTCAGAACTATCTACACCAGCGAGTCCCACACAAAATATATATCTGTAATGTGTTGGTTACTTTTCTCATGTTTATTATAAACCAAATGATCATTTTACTCGTAAATATGGAAAGTTACAATGGGATTCTTAAGTTAATAAATGTACGAGCAAATTATATTGTTATTGACTCCAAATTCTTGATAAATTTTGTAATCAAAATAAAAAGGAAATTTTCTATTGCTTTTAGAGGTCGAAGGCTTTTCCAGGACGTTTCTTCAGGTAAAAAATGTTTAATTACGAAGATTCAACTTTTCCTTTTCTTTCTTCCCCCGTTATAAGATTCAGCTTACAAAAATAAACTCATAAGAATGTAGTTTCAAAAGTTTGGAAATAGAATCTTCCAAAAAAATTGCAGTTAATTTTGCTAATATGAAATGAAATGATAAGAATTCAAAGCCGTTCATGTTAATATATGAGCATGAGGAACCAGTAAGAGTGAAGATTTAGAAGTTTTTTTTTTTTTATTTGCAATATTTTCCACTGAATAATTACTTTCCAAGTGGATTATGAGAAAACGTTGAAAACGGAGTTGGATGAATCCCAATTTCGAATACATCGCGTAGGAAAGAAAATGAATTAGAATCTTTGCTAAGAGATCCTTATTTCGTTTTAGATTAAAAGTAAAGATAAGGAAAAGAGTATATTTAAGAAAAAACAGTTTATAAACTATAAAAATATTAAACTGAATAATATTGAACTGAAATTTATTAACAGAACGTATGTAACTTCCTCGAATATGGTTTATTATTTATGTAAAAAATAAATAAGAGTTTTGAGTTAGTATAATTGATTATTAATGTGAATAAATAGAGTGTTATCCTAAACAACATTTTTACAAGAGTCAAATTCTTACAATTAGTTATTTTGTCCAATTTTGCATAAATAATATTTATCACCATTTTTATAAAGTTAGGAAAATGTGTATACGAATAGTAACTTTAATTTTATTAAATATCCAAAGTACTGTTTGTAATTAACTAAATATTGTTTATTTGTATATCTCTGAACTTTTATTAGCAAAATTTTCCGCAACGATGATTATTTATATGAATGAGATATGTTTCTATAATTAACTTATCACTTTCAGATACAATATATTGCTTTAAAAAATTCTCAGAATTTTTAAAAATATTAGAAATTAATGTTTGTTTACAATCATTATTGAAACATTTAATCCCAAGAATGAAGCGGAATTTATTTAGGAAAAAGATATCAATAGTTTTCTGTTAAAAATAAAAATTTAAAAGATATTTCGATGGATAAAACACAAATTTAAGCTCATTATTATAAGAATAGTATTCTTTTTAAGGGGATCTGTGTTTTAATCATAAATCATTACCTCTGTGTATGGTGATTACTCAGTAAATTTTCTTTGCGCAATTTATTTCTAAAACATTTATGTTCAACAATTGACTTCGCCTGGAACACGGACAGCCGGTGATGCCATTTCCGCATTCCTAATAACCGATCAAAAGATCCGTCTATCTCATCGACTAAACTGGATGCCAACTTTAGTGAGCACTAAATCAAAGTTACAGCCAAATTCAGAGACTTATTGCATCTGGTAAGAGCTCTCGTCACTTAGCATCTTTGATCCCACTCCCAAATGGTAGAAATGAATCACACTTTCAAGATCCACAGGGAGCATTTACTAGAGGTGTGTGGGTAGCTGTGTTTACTCAAACCCAGGAAGCCCCGGGGGAGACGTAAGGTCAGCAATAACCGTTAGCACTCAGTTGGTGTGAGGAACCCCACGAAAAAAGAAAGCGCCACCTCTGTCCCGAACAAGGGGGTTACTAGACGCGTGACCAGTCAGCGGAAAGTCCAGAGAGCAATGATAAACCGTTTGTAATTTCCGCTCATCGTTTGACTCCAGGTTCTTGAGATAAATGTGACTTCGGAGATGGGTTCCCGCACCCCACTTTTTTCCAACTGTAATAGTTTTCCGTTTCACTTTACCCAGATAGAGCTGTTTAACGTCGGGTCTGGTGATAAGCGTCTCCCAATCACAAACAAATCATTAGCCACTTTCATTGGAGGAATGAGGCCACCTCCAATGACTCCCCACAGAGTTTCTTTTTCCTGAATGATGACTTCTATCAACTGACTTCCTTATTTTATTTTCTAAAGCTAACCCCATTACTAAGAGATATTATTGCCTTTTGCTTTATCACGTCGTTTAGATGGTCTTTTGGATGGAAGAAAATAAGCTAATCAATCAAATTCCATCGAAATGACTATTAACGCATTTCTTTTAAATGGATTTCTAGGTAAAAGCCAATCTGGTTCCCCTTGCTGTTAAATTTGTATCGAGAATTATTTAATTAGAGATCAATTTACTTGATATGTTATTTATTGAGGTTATTTTTAAGTCATTTTAAATTACTGCCATATTGAACAGGTTGCCTATTAACTTAAATTAATCTTGGATTAAATATAAGCTGCACAGATAATTACTTTTTTTCAACTTCTACTTTGGTAAACAGGTTTATGTATATTTACGTACAAATAATACGATCATGACATGAGTCTCGCCTGAAGAAAATTTGATTTACAAAAGTGAGCTTAAAAGTCATTTAGCCTTAAGGTATCCGACTACGTTCGGAACGGTGATTTTGCAAAAGCTTATAAATGGCTAATATTTATGATATTTAATGTCACTTAGATTAGAAAACGTATATAAAATTTCTTTAAGAATACTATTACAATAAAAAATTATTTAAGTACAATATTTTGACAAAAAATGAACATCGAATGACTAATTTTCAAAATATTCTCCTTTTGTGAAAAAGGCTTCTATTATAATAATATTTTCCCTGTATATAGCTCAGACCTCTGTACAGAGGCTGAACTAGAATTTTTGAAATATATAACTTAGAAGTGGGTTTATCCATGTTTTACGACAACAGAGAAGAGAAATTTTAAGAAAAAAACGCCGATAATTATTTCAATTTGTGGTAACTAAGAAAATAATGTGAATTTTTTAGAACTCCTAGTTTAGACTCTCTGGAGAAGTCTTTACTTTATATAAGCAAAATATTATTATTACAGAAATATTTTTTATAAAAGGAGAACGTTTTGAAATAAGATTATTCTAAGTTAATTTTTTGCCAAAATATTGTATTTAAATAAATTTTTCTGTCATAATATCCTTAAAACAATTTTATACATGTATTCTAATTTAATTGACACTATAAATATACTGAAAATTATCCATTTATGCGTTTTTTTAAAATCATGGTTTCGAACGTAATCGGATACCTTAATTAAAATTTTATCATGAAGCCTTTCTATTATCTTTTGTAGCTGATGTTTGCTTGAAATTTATTTTTGAAGGTCTTATTTCCGTTGCTCTTTTAAAAGTGTAGTTTTTCACGTAGTTAACATGTAACACATCACTCCAATTCCATATAGCTTTGCATAGCAATTTAGCAAAAATATAATTTACACTATTTTCTCTCTTTAACAAGTTGTTATAAAAGAATTCAATGAAACACAAAGTCAGTGTTTAAGGGTTGTTATGCGTAGATCTGTTTTTCAAATTGAAAACAGTTTCTGAATTTAAGTCTGATTTATAAGACCTTGTGAGAGTAATTATTTTACTTTCTAAAGAATACAATATATAAATATTCTTTGGTATATTCTCTATTGTGTTGGTGAAACAATCTTATAAAAGATGGATTTACAAGACATATTGATGTGGGAATATCAGGGATAAAACATTGCACTAAATATGGTGTCTGCGGTGAATGATTATTACAGTGAATAATTTCAGCATATCCAATTTATACCAATTTTAAACAATATGTCATAACTCTAACATTTTATATTTTCTGCATTTTCTTCGGGTATTTCAATTTTACAACTTTTTCAATACTTGCATAGTTCAGGTTTAACTATTTTTACTGTTATGAGTTTCTTCTACTGCTTCTTTTAGCATTTTATTAAAAAGAAGTGCTTGAATAAATAGTCGTGTAGAGGGGTGGTACACATGAAATCTCTCGAAGTCCTCTCGATGGCATGTTGGGGATGTTTGGAGATTAGGATGATCATCGTTGTCACTTGACGATGTCCTTTGCCAATAGCCCTCTGTAGCTTCGTAATTTGACACCAACAAGCAACCAATCAAATAAGCCGGAATAAATGAATCGTTCTCTTGTAACAAATTACAAAGACACCTGTTTTTTTACTTGCACCCAGTATTTCACTTAACTACAAAATCAAAATGATCTGGATTCATAGAGAATCTTAAGACAACCAGGTTGATGAGGTCGGCTAAATTAAAGTAAATTCACGTATACTTGTCTCCCACGAGCCTTGACGAACAGCAGTTAGTAATGTTAAACTATATTCTATTTGAAATAATTTACATTTTTATCAAATATTTTTTACTACGCGTACAAGACAGCAAACGAAACAAATTATATTAATATGCGTTTAATTTTATTTTTTCCACTACCATTGAAAACATATAGAGTAGCCAAAAATAAGTTTGCAATTCTAAATGAATATCATTTTTAATCTTTAACAATAGAATATATTTATTTATATAGTTTTGTGACATTATACAGTATCTGGAAAGTTTTTTGTATTAGGTATTGGAAACAGTAACTTTTAGATGAGCACTATAGTCCAGTTCCTAAATACGTTTTTTTTCCCGATGTACTTTTCATAACAGATTACAATACCTCATTCTATATTCGTGAAATTACTGACAAATATCAATTTTTGGCTGAGCAATGGCTCCAAGCTTGTTGGTGAAAACATGATCTTCCTCCAACAGAACTTCTCCTAAATAAAAATAATCTGAATAAACAGGGGACTGATATAACCTCTGTGAGAGAACAAGAGAATTTTTATTTGCATACTAACATTAGAGAGTTTTCTTCACATGTTGCTCAGTTAAATATTTTTTCATATTAAAATCCGAAATTTGAATTTTCAGATTCAAGGTGCAAGTGCAAACAAAAAACTATTTTTTACAAGTTATTCACATTCAGAAATAAAAATTGTTAAATGAGTTTAGGCACCCCATGTATTATTACTTGAAATGCTAATGTATTCTGACTCAGTAACAAAATCCGTTACATTTTTCATAAGACTTTAAAAAACAAACAATTCTTTAAGTTTTTAAATTTAAAATCACAACACACACTTTTAAATCTTAACACATCTTAACGGTCCTCTATCACTCAACCGTGCAGCGGGCTTCTTTATATCATTACTCCAGAGAAAATTTTCCCTTTGCTTTACTTAACCTCTTCCATGCAAATTGTAGGGTTTGAAGAGAAAACCCATCTTTGTTTTACTTTACGGGGTGCAGAAAAAATCGTTTCTTCACCTTTGTTTGCGGGACCTTTAAACTTAGAAGACTTTTTTCCGAAAGGGTACCGGTGCCTGCAGCCCTAGTATTAAGGAATCAGTGAAGCATTTCTTGGTTACTCCCGCTTTTGGACATTAGAGCTTTGTCATCAATCATACCACACCACCTCCTCCTCAACGTTGCCTACACTGACTGCCGCGTCGGAAGTGAACCGTCAGTAAGGGAAAAGCGGTTCAAGGAAATGCAAAAAAAACGAATGAGACGGGTTTCTTGATCGGAACTGTCATATATAGCTCGATTAAATTCGCATTAGATCTGTTCACAGGGCATTGGATTCCTAGAAAATCAACCCTTTCGACTTTTCTCATTCTTTCTTTTTTTCTTTTCTCTGGGAGAAAGTTTTTCTCCGTGTATCACTTACTCTCAACTTGCTTTAAAATCCTCTTTTCTCCAGAAGTTTAAAATTTTAAAGCTTATACTTGAGAGAACAGATGACAGTGTTGAGTTCTTTACTGTATTATTGAATAGTTAACCTTTTTTAGATAATTTCAGTGCAGAGTTTTTCAAACTGCAAAATTAGTATAATTTGATTTTTATTTTTGGATACACGCTACAATTACTTACAAATTGCAACTAAGCAATAATAGTAATGTAACTACATCAAAGAAAATTTAAATTAAATGTATTCAAGTAATTTATTTTCTGATTTCTTATTTTTATTCTATACGGATTAATTTTATTTTCATCTTTATTGAATTGTTTACATTCAGGGATTACTAAAAACAGAAAAAAAATCTATATAATCAATTATCAAAAAATTATAATTGATCAGAAAGAAAAAGTACTCCCCGTAGTTATACTGCTTAAGCGTTAAGAAAACATATCCTAAAAAGATAGATTCTTTTACTATAAATTAAGCCAATAGAACAGGGGTTATTAACCTTATTCCAAGTCTAGGCACATCTGACAAACAGGAAGTTACTGGCGGGAACATATAAAAAAAGTATAGCAATTCTTAATATTTCTTTATTTTGTTGCAACCTTAAGCATCATAAACAATATCTAAAAACTATCTAATATCTATACACTAAAAAGTTAACAAAAAACACTTCAAAATGGTTAGATTTAATGTGGTTTTTGGCATTGCATATATTATCCATTAATTTTCAAAATGAGACGTATAAGACGATAAACAGATGCAAAACAGTGTTGTCAGTACAATAATTTTGCGGCTTATATTTTATTTCTAAAATTTTGGTGAATCTCGCGGCCACAGAAAAATTTGTGGTAGACCGTGGGTTGCCCACGGTTGATATTGATATAGTACAGGGGTGTCCAACCCTCGGCCCGCCTTGAATAATTTTGCAGCCCGCGAGATTCTTTACAACTTTACAAAATTCGATTATTTTGTACAATATTTTTTCTGTTTAAAGAGTTTATTTATTTTATAAAATATAAATCCTATAACTGGTATTATTTTATCACGTTGCTTCTGTTACTGCGATTTTTTTTTCGAAATTGAAATTTATCAAACATAAATCGTGCTCAAACTTAACGCACGAAAATTTGCAACATCAATTGCGATACGCAAATACACATGCATTGAGATCGACCTGCAAAAACTAAATGAAAGAATTGAGAAACGGATTTCTCTCTAATATTAAATAAATTAAACATTATTTGATCATTATATTATTATTCCATTATCAATGTTTGTATACATGAATACAATGAAAACAATAGTAATATATCACACACACAGTCTGTTTTAAATTTTTACTCCACCAAATGCTTGTAAATCCAAATCTAATATAAAGATATGTATTTTTATATGCGGCCTGCGGGATTGTAAAGCTTTTTCGAAGTGGCCCGCGAGGTCATTTCGGTTGACCATCCCTGATGTAGTATATAGTGGACAGTCACAGGAGCACAAAAATAGCTTCGCTGGCACATTGGCACCCGTGAGCGTGGGGTTAAGAACCCTTGCAATAGAACGGTTACTTAAGCATTTTGTGGTTGAGAGATGTTTCTCCATCCGAAAACCATACTTCATCAACTAACGCCTTTCTAATGTTCTTTTTTAACCATATTCATAACATTCGTCAAAAATGTTCTTTAAAAAAATATGTGATGGAATCTATACTGAATCTCCTTCATATACAGTAATGATATAATTCGTGGGAAGCAGTCAGAATTGAACTTATTTTTAGCGGGGTTTTTTTAGAATAAATATAAAATGAAGTGGATAAGTTAAAGGAAAGTAAAGAAAAATAAGCACATTGGCTAATATAAGAAAGAGAAGTTCATATTTCTTTGATGCCTAGATTAAGAGGGTGCGGGGGAGAATATTTCATTAACTTCTCGAATACCCAAACTCTGAAATGTAAGAAATTTGAGGGCTCTTTTATGTAAGGGTGGTCATGAGAATGTGGTTTCTCAAGTCGAACCAAAAGATTGACTCTATTCCCTTTACTTTTCACTTACCAACGAAAATATCAAAACAAAGCATATGGTGTTCGATTTTGAGTGTATTTAAAAAAAACTTCGTTTATAATTAAGTATTTATTTCTAATTGCTAATGTTAGCTATTAAACTTTAAATTACGGTACAGTTTTTTTAAGTTTCGATAATTTTTAAGATGAAATACATATTCGTTTTGAACGATAATAGTAAAAAAAAGTTTTTTATTCACTTTGTTAAATATTTGGAAGATTTGTTTCAATATATTATTGAATTATTTTTTTCAATAACTTTTTACGTTTCACTTAAGGACACACACACACATATAAGCATATCCTTTTCCATTATTATAAATTGTTATAAATAAAAAAAAAGTTTTAAGGCGAGAATTTTTTTTTTTTTTTTGCTTCCAACTATAATTTGAAATTTAAGAAAAAAATATTGCATCATTACTCATTAAATTTATAATAAAATATGCCATCAATGTGTAAATATAAAAACTATAAAGCAATTAACATATGACAGTACTTAAATAAAAACACTGAAATGCTTTTTGAAATTTTCTATGAGTTTTGAACATTTACATATATGTTCGTTTTCTTTTACTTACAATTTCTTTTGTGTGTATAATTACAAAAATTTCTTGTTTCATGTAATAGTTTAAATGTCCCTTGTGGCTATCTTTTCATTGGGCACTGGACATACATAATCAGCTAAAAAACTTTTTTTTTTTAGCTAGAATGAATATTTTTCTTTCTGTGTGATATATACCTGAAAATAACAGAAATGTACACGTATTGGAATGTGAAATTTAGAAGACTTTTTTTTATTCATGGTGCTTAACATTTGGTTATTGTTCACAATAATATAATTGTAGTCATTTCTTTAATATAGAGCTCCTAGATGCAATAAAAATTTTATCCCAATAGCAAATTATAGTTAAGATTTTCTGAGTTTGAATAGGTTGCAAATTTTCATTTAAACAGTGAAAATTGAAATATATTCTTACTAAATACACACATTTAATTTACAATTAATAAGAAAAGAAACAAACGCTTTACAATAATCAACACATCTAGATATTTATTAAGGAGGAAATTAAAACCAAGTTTAAATTTTAGTTTGAAATTTTTAAATACAAATTTTAGCACTTTCCTAGCTTTCACTTATATTTGGCATTTTTAAAAATTGTGAATGAACGTAACAGAAATGCAATGTCTTTTAAAATTTAAAGCTTACGTAGAGACAAAAAGGAAGTGTTTAAGATGGCTTTTCTATTTTTTACTCATTTATTATTTTGGGCATGTACTCTTTACAAAAATGCTAAAAATAAGTTTTAAATTGGTCGAAGAATATCACGTTTTCAGAAATATTATTTCCGAGGTTAGTATACATCAGTTTATTTAAGGCTCACGAATTAAGCCAGTTTCTAGTTAAGGAATTTGTTTGTACTGAAACTTATATTTGCTCAGAAATAATATTTCGAGAACAATAAAACTTACAATTTAACTAACATTGAGATAATTAATATTCATTTTTGAAATAATTACTAAGCTATTGGCTATAAATACTAAGATTTTTTTTGTTTGTTCTGAGAAATTTATATAAAATTTCTCTTTTGATACATATTTATATCTTAAAAACGTGTATAGACATGTGAAAGATTTTAAACAACTTTTGCGATATTGAGAAATGCAATGAGATATGTTACAATTTTCCGATTACATTTTTCTTTTTGTTTCAAGACAAATGAACTGTGCTGCCTAAAATGAAATAAACTTAGATACTTAAAAAAGAATAACTCTAATTGGTATTCTTTTCTTATAGTAAATGCATCTCTAATGCTCTGGCTGTTTGCTTGGATTTTATGTTAATTGTGTAGTCGTATAATCTCAAATATTTCAAATTCTATATTTATATATATCAGTGGCACACACAGAAATTTTTTAAAGGGGGGGCAAAGGTCGAAAGTCCTCCAATCTCGTATCATGTTCCAATACGCCACCCAACATATTCTTTTGATTTTGTCGATTTTCGGGAACAAAAACAGTAAAAAATTAACTATTGAATAAATAATTAGCATTAATTATTAACAACAAATACTTCATTAAATTTTACGTAATATATACATAGAATTATAATAAATCGGAAGAAAAATCAAGGGCTATGGGGGGGAGGGTGTCCGGACCAGGGGACCCCTTTGTGTGTGTCTTTGATATATATATATATATTTATTGCACTCGGATTTAGCGCGGGATTTGTATTTTTAAGTGCAATTTTTAGGTAAGTTATCTCTATCTTGTAATGGATTTAGATATTCCTCTCCATTACTTTCAATAGGTTTTTGCTCATTATTATTTACAAAAAGGGAGAAGGTTGGCTGGTCAAAAAACATGTTCAACTCCATTTTTATATAAATTATTTTATATCTTAACTGTCCTGTTAGCAATGTTTATAATACTGCAACATCCATTTTATAATTTTAATCTCGGTTGCTCATGTGTCCTTCATTGTGTGATTTTCGTACTGTCTATGTGTTTTTCAAATGTGATTGTTGGATGTTTATCTCTTGTTTGTAGAGAATAAGGCTACATATATGTATATATATATATTCAAATTTTCCAAATGTAAGAAAATTTTACCCACACAAATTCTCCTTTCAGATAGCTAAGAGCACGGAGAAAAAAAATAAACAAATATACATTTTTCAGCAATCAGAAAGGAAAAAAATTCATAAGAGAGAGAATTATCTTTTCAAATGTAAACAATTTTTTCCCGCAATTGAATTTTTAGAATAAAGTTTTTAGCATATATGTATAAAAGAAAAGCTTGAACAAACCACACTGAAATTTTTTAAAAGGTGTTTATTGGAAGAATAAACAAGCAAATTATGAATAAGAGAATCATAATCCGATCAATGTAATTCAATCTATATAAAATAAGATTTTTAAATGAGAAACTTATCAGCAAGATGGAAAATAAAATTCAGAAGTTAGGTACTACGAATTTTGTTGTATTCTTTTGATGTGTTTTAAGAATAATGAATAAAGTAAATACATGAAGCGTGATATTTTTAAAATTCATTAACAGTGACAACAATTTATATAAACCCTTTTTTTTAAAATTATTTAAACGGTTCCCAATTAAAGTTTAACAGCTTTATTATCCAAAACCCTGACAAATCCTAAATTATCTTAAAATTAATTTCATCACAAAAGCACAGCATCTTTATTAATAAAAATTATAGATATTACAATTAATTAATTTATATTTTGGATGACTGTTTTTGAAAATAATACCAAAATTATTTGAAGACTTTTAATACAGAATAAGATCTACTCTTTATATGGTAGATTTTTTTTTGTTTGTTTTTCAAAATTACTAAATTTTTTAAAAAATAAATAAATTGAAAGAAAAATTCAATGATAAGCATACAATTCTAAGAATTTTGAAAGGAAGCTTTCGGAATATCGAAATTTTAATTAAAAAAAAAATTTGATGCTGAATGATGTCTATCCTAGTTGAGTAAATAAATTAACAATAAAAAAATATACCAACCTTCGATAAAATGAAGCATATTTCTTATGTAAAATTTTCTGTGTAAACTTTTTCTTTGGTTTTCTGACTAAAATAATCATTACAGCTTTTAGACCGTCTATTACGACTCAGTTGAATTTGTAGTATCTTTCCATAACTCAGCAGATATAATTTGTTTTAAAATACATTTGTTTTAAATCTGAAAAAAAAAATTGTTAGGAAATCAGAGAAAATATTTTAATCATTTTGATCTCTTACATACTTTTTCCTTCGAAGGAAAAAATTGTAATGTCAAGAAAAAATTCAGTTTCTTTTTTTTATATCATAAAACAAGCCTATAAAAGCCATAACTGAAAATAAACGAATTACAAATCAATTAATATGTCAAACTATTCCGTATTATAAGCAAAAATGCACGAATTCCCTTAAAATAAAATAAAATTTCTTTTTAGGAAACGAAATATTAAACTAGATATGAACACACATTATCCATGTAAAGAATATATTAAAATGACTCTAGAAGTATCAAATGTTTGTTTAAAAAAGAAGAAACAGTTAACTAATTAAAAAGTGGAACATTGATCCAACCATGTCAATCCTTTATACTTGGAAAGTTTTCTTTTCATTCTTGTGTAATCAGGTTCTTACGTTGATGAATTGGAGTTTGTGCTCCGATTCAGTTTATACTTTTACGTAACACAATCGGGTTGTTTTGTTTCTGACAGCAATTTCCTTGACATTTCTGGTATCTTCGTTTGAAAATAAATGAGGCTAAAAAAGGTGATAAAAACGAACATGTATAAAAGAAATACGTTTCAATAATTATTTTTTGATCATTTCTTACTACTCTCAATCTAAAATTTATATCTTTAAATACAAATTTATATTAATAATTGAGTGTAGAAATAACAATATATTCCGTGTTTCAGATTTCTTAAGTGTTAAAATATGTTTGTTATATTTCCTACTAGACGTTGTACAGTTCCATGCTTATTTAATTTACACATAAAATATTGAAGGAGACTAAATGTAACTGCGTTAAAGCAATAATAACTTTTCCTATTATTTAACTCAAGCAACGTATGAAAATATCCATTCGAAAAATCAAATTATACTTTCAGAAAACAAATAAAGGATAAAACGTATGTTACACTCTCCCCTTCCAGGTTAAATAAATAAGCAAAGAAAATAAATAGGTGGAAATAAATATAAAACCTAACTTGAAAGAAATAATGCCTCAAAAGTAATTTATAATTTAAAAAAGAGAGAAAAAGAAAGAATGAGAGACACCTGTTATTGAGTATTCAACAATGTACGAATTACTTCCTTGCAACTTCAACAATTTAATGGGTACATTTCATTTTTCTTTCTATTCGAATAGAAGGAAAAGTCTAGTCTGTAAGAATATCAACTTATTTTTTCTAAAAAAAATATAATGGCAGTAAAAAATATAGCTCGTTTTCCTAAAGATATGAGTTATAAACTGAAATTATTTGTGTCCAATTTTATTTTTAATCGTTTTTCTTTATTTCAAAATTACTTGTATTACATTTTAGACGTGGAACTTATCATTGCAGAAAGCCATATATAATAATGTTCTATCAGAATGTGTTATAATTGCGTTATAATAATTTTTACTTTTAAAATAAATATCCTCATTTATTGAAATGAAAAAACATTAAAAAACTGAGTATTTTAACTTTAACTTGCATATCTTGTGTTTTCCTGCTGTACTGTGTTTTTAAACTGAAAGCCAAATGTAAAAGAAATTCAAATAATTTCTACAAAAATGTTAAGTGAAATTGATATTTAAAAAAATTGTGAGAGAGGACACCAATTTTTTGTCAACTAGTATTTAAAAATTTCAAATATTTCAATTTTTAAGCTTTTTTTGGGGGCATGTTTAAGGAAAAAGCTCTCAAAGTAGTTTTGACATTACAATGAATTGTATCTTGACAGATTAAAAAATCAGTATCTTTACAAGACACTGAATTTTGCAGAAATGTGTAACATTTTTCTACTTTAGGTTTTTCCGTGAAGTCTCGCAATTTTATTTATTTTGTTTTAACTACATTTTTGTATTTTATATTGTTTTTAATGCTACTGACTATGTTATTGATTGCTTGTAACAACTTTTTGCTTAAAATATTTTAATTATATAGGAAAAAATCTCAAATTTACGAACTCCTAACAGTACGTCATCGGAAATTTTTAAATAAATTATAACTAAAAATGCATCAAAATGTAGTGAATTTTTATTTAGTCAAAAAAATGGATCCGAAAAGTCTTTAAAAAAACCCCGAATTTGTTTATATGAAATATAACATGGGATTTCATAACTTTATTTAAATATTTTATGCATTGTCACACAAATATTACTCAAAACTCTGATGATTAATGCGATACAGGACTTCCACCCCCAATAAAACGAATAAAAAATTTCACATTTTTTATTTCAAGTAGTTATGAATATTACTAAAATTTCGAAAGACTCAAATTTCGTGATTTATATAAACACATCAAAAATAAAAATTTTTGTTTTATATAAATACATATATATTTTAGGCTAAAACTTCATGTTTTACATAAATACACATTGGATTACTATTCCCGTTAAATGTCACGAAAACTTATAAAAATTACAAATTTTGGCATTTGGAACTTCGTGTGTAATCTTAAAAGAAATTAAAATAAATTTGATCTTATTTGTAACATATGTTTATTCACTACTAGGAATAAAAATTTCAGCTTTTAATTAAAAACTTAAAATTTTCAACTTTCATCACATGTGTTTCAATTACTAAACCATTCTTTTTGTGAATTGCACTGATTCTAAGTAGACTATCTGTTATCAATCTGCAGGTAAAAATAATAAAGCTATATTTTAAAGTAAAAATAATAAACTTTGTAGGAATAAAGAAGAAATAAAACTAAATTAGCTTATATATACATGTGCCGTACCATCAAGTGAACATTTATTCATATAGGCATATAAATAGTTATCTGTGGCACACAAAAGAGGGGGAGGGTCCCTGGGTCTGGACCCTCTAAAGCCATTGATGTTTTTTTCGATTGATTATAATCCTAAGTATTTGGTATGTAAAATTTAATTAAGTATTTGTTATTAATAATTAATTGTATTAATTAATGCTAATTAATTATTCAATAATGAATTTTGTCCTGTATTTTTTGTTGTTGTTGTTTCCGAAAATCGAAAAAATCACAAGAATATGTTGGGCGGTATATTGGAGTTAAATACGACAATGGTGAATTTTTGACCCTGGACCCCCTTCCCCCCCCTTTGAAAAATTCCTGTGTGCGCCGCTGATTGGTATAAATAAAATAGTATTAATTAAAATAGTGTAAATTTTTAACTAAAAAAATATTGTGTACCAGGATTGCTACAAAGGAGTTTCTTTTGTCTAAAAACTGTAGATTATCTTTAGAATTAATATAAGTCCTTTATAATGCATTGAAAAAGAAGAATGGAAAATACACAAATTGGAACACAACAGCGCTATTGTCTCTAACTTCGAAAACGAAAGAATATAAATCCAGCCTCACAACCAAGAAAAATTTTCGGGAATTATGTGAGTAAACTATTATATCTTTATTATAGATTAAAGTCTACGCGTGACACAGCGTGAAAGTCTTAAGAGAGAGAGGTGTCAATTCATATATATATATATATATATATATATATATATATATATATATATATATAGAAATATATATATATATATATATATATATATATATATATATATATATATATATGTATATGTATATGTATGGGCGACATCCTCATCACAGAACGTAATTTAAAGATACGAAGCCAGTTACTAGCATATCCTTCTCTGTTAATTCCAACGAGACAAATAATTAAACAAAATAAGAGCATTCTAAAAAAAAATTTGGCTGCGATGGTTGAGTGGTAATAGTCATAAGTTCATGGTCGGAATTGTTTCCATAGAATCTTAGGTTCGAATCCTGATACCTCTAAAAGACCCCGCTATGCACGTTAAATCCTTCGAGGCTCGAAATGGAGGTTTGGAGAGGGAGTGGCCGTTCAGTTGTCGTCTGTGTCTCTTGAATATGGTTGATAATTACGAAGTGTGTCATCAATAGCCACTAATAAAGAATTCATCAAATCCAAAAAAAAAGGTAGAAAATTTTAATTGAAATGAATTTGTAAAAATCTTGAAATTATTGTTTGATAATGTAATAAAATAAAATCTCTTATCTTAAAACGAGAATTGTGTGGATACCAACACCTTCTTATTTTTTTCTTATATTTTTGGTACAAGTTCCATAGTGGTTTATGCATTTTTAAATTGAGAGTTGAAGAAGTGAATGAGGCAGTGGCGCACACAAGAGGGGGAGGGTCCTAGGGATCCACCCCCAAACCCTTGATTTTTTCCGATTGATTATAATTCTAAGTATATAGTATGTAAAATTTAAGTATTTATTATTAATGATTAATTTTATTAATTAATGCTAATTATTTGTTCAGAAATTAGTTTTTACTGTTTTTGTTTCCGAAAATCGACAAAATCAAAAGGAGCATGATACAAGAATGGTGGACTTGTGACCCTGGACACCCCGTTGAAAAATTCCTGTGTGCGCTACTGGAATGAGGTAAAATATTTTCAGAGGCTTGAAAAAAAAATCCCCTGTTTTAAATTAATAATAACGATATTACATATAGGAGAAAAAACCAATTTATTGTCTAATTACACAGACAGTTAAGTGATGATTAAAGCAACAGGAAACATTTACGAATTTACATGTCTTTGTATAATTTATGTTAAAGAAAGGAGTAATTTCACGCGCTTTTGGATGATTACTTTTAATTTTTTGATAACAATCTAAATTGAATATGTATTCTGAATGGTACCCACCTTTTTTCGCCTATGTTTTATTATTACATTCATTTCATGTGACTATACAAAATTCCTTACTTTACAAATTTTTCAGATCAAAAAATATTTCCAGAATTTTTCACAGTACGCAATCATAGTTTTCAAAAGAGTGAATTGTTGTCATTGTAACATTCTAAGCATTTATTTGAGTTCACTACGTCGGAATTTTCACGGATGTTTGATTCAAAATATCAAAAAGCATCATCAAAACATCATTTTCCTCAATTGTAAAAAGTCATCACGAACGTTTGTGCATAGATCGTTTTACTATTATCTTTTTAGTATTCATTTGCTTCTTTTTTTTTCATGGTTTTTCACTTTATTTGTACTGTATCAAAAAGTAACTTACATCGACATTCTTCAAAAAAAAAAAAAAAAAAAAAAAAAAATTGAAGGATGTGATTTAAGAAGATTCTAAATATTTTGAAAAAAAAAAAAAACCAAGGCATGATAAAATTAATTGCCAAAAATATGATCGTCAAAGTTTTGGGGATACTCAATAAGTGTGCTTACTAAGTTTGATAAAAAAGTGTAATCTAAAAAAACAACGCATATCAAAATTCTTTCAGAAGATAGGTAAGCTTTCCTTTTCAAAAAATGTTATCAAATACTTCATATTCAGTAATATTAAGCAATATAATTCATTTTGGACCGATATCAAGTAGCCTATTTATAACAAAATTTAGTTTTCATCTAGCATAACAATTTAAAATCAAGATTAATAGTTAAATTTTAATTTTGCTTGCTACATTGCAAAATTGGCAAACTTAGTACTAAAGATCTCTCAGAAGAAACTTAAAAAGTCATAAGTGAGCAATCACGTTTCATAGTCTGCAACAACAAATGTAAGTTACTGATTAAAAATGATTGTTAGAAGTTTTAGGTAAGCATACGCAAAATTTGGATGTAAATAAAATTTTTTTTTTCATTTCGTTATTTCTATATTTACTTAGAATGTTCCTTTCAGTTTAGTTATACTGAATATACTTATGCTACAAAAGTGTTCTTTCGTGAGACGAAACCAATAATAATTTTTTTAGGAGAACAAAAAAAAAATGGAGCATCAAGTGTGTATTAAGAAATTTTTGTAACTTTTAAAAAGAAAAAGAAAATGAAAACTTCATATCATTTTTTTTTCTTTACTCAGCTAATATTTGTATAACAAGCACCCTGGATTTATACAAAATTGTCAATACATTAACAGTACTACAAAAATAAAATTTCCAATTTCTTACACAAAATAGAAAATTTTAGATTTTAAGCACATTAGAATTTAAAACATAAGTATAATGTAATTTGAGAATTGAATATTTTGAAAGTATTTAAAATAATTTGTAAGGATATTAGCTGAAAGTTAATTCTTAAAATTTTTCTTCAACTATCTAATAAATACATTAATCTATGAATTACTACAACATGCAAATATATTAACCTCAGGGGCACACACAAGGGAGGGAAGTCCTCGGGTCCGAGCCCCCCTCAAATCCCTTGATTTTTTTCCGATTGAATATAATTCTATGCATATAGTACGTAAAAATTAATTAAGTATTTGTTATTAATAATTAATTCTATAAATTAATGCTATTGTTCCTTCAATAATTAATTTTTTGCTGTTTTTTGTTCTCTAAAATCGACAAAATCAAAAATATGTGTTGGGGGCTTATTGGAGCATGATACGAGAATAGTGGACTTTCTACCCTGGACCACCGCCCCTTGAAAAATTACTGTATGCGCTACTGATTAACCGCTACTGTTTGGTTAAGAAATGCTTTGGGCAAAAATTAATGGCCAGAAGCCGTTTTTTTACAAAATAATAATAATAATTGTTAAATGAGTTTTCAATAGTTAAGTGAGGATTCAAGATTGTAGTAACATTTCCCCCCTTAGACCAGTGCCGGTTTATCCATTGGGCGCTTGGGGCGCTCGTCCATGGGCCCGGGACACTGGAGGAGTCCAGAAGGGCCCGGATAAGCTGGACTAAACACATTTTCTGTTTATAAATTTCAATCCTCCAGTGCCAAGGGGAATGTAGTTCTTCTGCACCCTGGCTCCGAAATGAGCTTAAACCGGCACCGCCTGAGACTTATAATAATGTTGGAAACATTTTTTTTAAAATTTAAATAAAAAATTAATTAATTCTGTTAACTTTAAAATTTGTTGTTTGCTATTATCAAATTATTATATCTACAAGTATTGTTGTTGCATAATATATTTTACTTACTAGATGCATGGCCCGGCTTTGCACACACGGGCTTTCTCTTTCCCTCATGACGCCAGCAATTATGTGTTTGTACGCACGCAATGTGAGTGATTTCTAAAATTATTTCATTAAATTTCCCTTTTTCGAAATTTGTTCCACATATTTTCGATTTAAAACAGGGTTTTTCCCCTCCCTCTAGCCGGCATAAAACGGTTTTTTTAGTGTAAAATTACTGTTTCCTCTCCCCCCCTCACAGATAAAATATAGCTTCAAATTGAAATTTCGATCTATGACTTTTAAAAAACAATATTGCATTAGTTAAAAAATTATTAATGTGAAGCAATAAAAAGAAAACGATTCTTTAGTTAGCTTAAAAATGTCTCTGAAATGTATTATTATCCAAAATAATAGACAATGTACTTTTTTAATTAACAAATAATTAATTTAGTAATGAATTAATAGAAATACTTTTAAAAACACACACACACACATATATATATATATATATATATGTGTATATATATATATATATATATATATATATATATATATATATAAAAGTATAAAAGTTAAAAAAAACAGTATGGGGAAGCGTAGATATATATTTACATGTACTGAAAAAACATTCAAAAAAAAAAAAAAAAAACTAAATGATAAAAACATTTTGATATTTTATTTTAATTTCATAGTTTTTCCTTCCAATGTCATAGTTACAAATTTTGTGTAATGAACGCTTAAAATAGTGTAAATAATTAATATCAGGAAGTGTAATACATTAATATTACTTTTTGTTGTATTTATTTTATGTTAAAATCTTGCCATCACCTCTCCCTTCGAAATCTAGTATTATTATGAAATAAAAACAGTGACGACACTGATGAACGGAATGAATGAAAAGCGAAAGCGCAATGAGGCATGGCGTAGACAAAACAGAAGGGAAAAAAATAGATGAATGCTGTCACGGGCTTTTTGCAAATGGCAGACTTTTTCCTACTTTCTTGACAATTGTCGTTATATTTTGAAAACTTCTCACAATATCTTTATAAATTTTAGCCTATGTGTTATTTTGATTTATAAGCTATATTACTGTAAATTTTCTTAAAAATCCATTCAGTTGTTTTTGCGTGAAAGACCCACAAAGATATTTTCTTTCTTTCAACTTTCTTTCTTTCAAAAACTTTCACATTTATAATATATATTAGACTATATTGATTATATATACACACACACATACAGTGGCACACACAAGGTGGTGGTGGGGATTAATTTTTAATCAATTTAAAAAAACAAGGGCTATGGGGGCCTTGTTTTTTAAAATGATTATAACCCTATGTATATAGTACGTAAAATTTAATTAAGTATTTATTACTCATAATTAACTTTTTTAGTTAATGCTTATTATTTATTCAATAATTAATTTTTTACTGTTTTTTGTTCCCCAAATCGACAAAATCAAAAGAGTATATTGGGTGGCGTATTGGAGCATGATACGAGAATGGTAAATTTTAGACCCTGGTACCCCCTTGAAAAGTGGCCGCGGTAGCCGAGTGGTATAGGTATCGGACCGTGGCTTACCTTGTCACGAGTTCGAGCCCAGTACCTCTAAAGACCCGCCGTGTAGGGCAGCGATGCACGTTAAATCTGTCGAGAGCTGAAATGTCCTCCCGTGGTGTGGTGTGGTAGTTAGGAGAGGGAATGCCAGCTCAGGTGTCGTCCACGTCACTTGACCATGGTTCAAAATTACGTCGTCCGTCGCCAAAAGCCCTCGAGTAGCTGAACAGTGCGACGTTAATATTCAATCAATCAATCAACCCCCTTGAAAAATTCCTGTGCGCGCCGCTGTGTATATAAAGAGTGTTTTTTTTCCAGGTATAGAAGTTTAAGTTGGCATTACTTTCCAAGATGGCGACCGATTTAACAGCTGTCAAGTGATTTATTCTCAGTTCGGTATGGCAATTCATCAAAACGATTATCAAGCAAGGCGTAGATTCGTCGAATGGGCCCAAAACGAGATTGCCGTTGTTCCCGATTTTCATAAGCGAATTTTGTTTAGCGATGAGGCGCACTTCTGGTTGAATGGCTACGTCAACAAACAAAACTGCCGCATTTGGAGTGAAGCTAATCCACAAGTGTATGTAGAAACACCGTTACATCCAGAAGAACGGACTGTTTGGTGCGCTTTATGGGCTGGTGGAATCCTTCTTCAAAAACGATGAAGGCCACAACGTTACAGTCAATGGTGATCGGTATAGAGCCATGATTACTAACTTTTTCATTCCTGAATTGAACAATCATGATGTCCAGAAGCTGTGGTTCCAACAAGACGGCGCAACATGTCACACAGCTCGTGTCACAATCGATTTATTGAAAGACACGTTTGGTGACCGCCTAATTTAACGTTTTGGACCTGTGAATTGGCCTCCAAGATCTTGTGATTTAACAACGCTAGACTATTTTCTGTGGGGCTTTGTAAAGTCATTGGTCTATGCGGATAAGCCACAAACGCTTGACCATTTGGAAGACAACATTCACCGTGTTATTGCCGATATACGGCCACAAATGTTGGAAAAAGTCATCGAAAATTGGACGTCCAGATTGGACTACATCCGAGCCAGCCGTGGCAGTTATATGCCAGAAATCATATTTAAAATGTAATGCCATAAGATTATCTTTCGAATAAAAAAAATCATTTCTATCGAATAATACATCGTTGTTTTATTGCAAATTAAAGTTCTATACCTCTAAAAAAAACCCTTTATTTATATATACAGTTGGGGATCTCTATTTAGCGAAGTCGCTAAACCCCGAATAAAGTTTGTTTGTTCTATGGCAAATTCTTTAAAAAGAGATTCACCTTTTAATATACTTTAGAAAACACATAAAACAAATTTTAAATTCATAAATATTATATATTATTTAGAAAGTAATTTTTAACCTTTTTTAATAAACTAATATCGATTTATTTTATATCTTAACAATCAAAAAGTAATCTGCTAGGAAAATAAGAAAAAGCATTGACCAGGAACAGTAGCGCACACAGAAATTTTCAGAGGGGGTCCGAACCCCAGGCCCCCACCCTCTTGTGTGCGCCACTGACCAGGAATACTCAGTATTGTCAACTTTAAAAAATTATTTTATACTAAAATTAAGGAATTTTAATGAAATTTTCTAATTTTAAGCTTGCGAGTAATTGTAAATATACATTATTTTATAACCAGTAATTTTAAGCCTACTTTACCTCATACGCCCTTAAATTTAACAATTGTTTAATTGTAACAATTTGTTCACATTTTATTTGAGTTTTTTGTTTGAAAAATTACAACAATATTTTATTGCTGTAGGTGAGTTAGGCACCATGTAAAATAAGTTCAACGTCATTCCTCACCATAAAATGTGTTAATAGAGAATATAATTTGAAATTTCCAGACATAATTTAAAAATAAGAAGAAAAAGAATCGAATCACAAGAGAAAAAAGTTCGTTAAATTGAAAATTCACTGCGCTATTTGGAGGTTATTTTACGAAGAAAGTAGTAAAATGTTCCTGGTTCCTGGAAAAAGTTTGCGTAATAGAGGTTGATACCGACTGTACATATACTCATACACACTCAACAGAAAAACAACAATAAAAAAATTAATTTTGCAGTCTACTTCTCAATTCAAAATTTTTAAAAAAATACTATGCAAAATATTTGTTGCATTGGATAAAAAAAAGCAATTGTGATTTGCATAAAAACTGCCTGACATCAACTATACAGAAAATAATTTTTAGATTCTAATAATAATTTTTCCTGCAAAAACTTCGTAAAGAATACGTTTTCCATGCTCTGTACACATGCAAACAGCAATTTACATGCTATGTGCAACTGGATTACATGTTATTATTTACAAAAATTGGTGTTAAATTTCCTGTTGAATTTGAAACATAGCATAGTTACATAAAATTTTAGGGATTAAAGTATATTTATCCACAGAATTTTCAAATGTATGCTAAAATGAATAGAAATGAAATGATAGTTGTCAAATGAGTATTAAATGAAGTACAAAAATGGGGGAATTTAACGATTTTTTTAATTGATTAGAAATATCTGGGTTTGGCTGAGAGAGAAAGATTTAGGTAATTTGAATTCATCCAAGAGACACCACACACAAAATCCTGTTTTAAGAAGTAAATTTTTACAGACATTTAACTCTGTTTGCATCATAGCAAACATATCCCCCCAAAATGTGATGCTAATTAGAAATTTTTGAAAGCCTTATCTCTCTTTTCGTCTCATCTACATTGCTTTTATGAAACATATTACGATCCTGTATCTTTTTCCTTATGAAAGGGAAAATGTATTCATTCATCTATGCTACATTATTTATTGTTGAAACACATACAAAAAAGTGAAAAATGCTGCCACTCCTACGAAATTACTTTTCTTGATATTAAAAACATTCGGTGTTTGCATTAATTAGCTTTCATGTAATTTTATAACATGTAGAAACTAATCTCTTAAGACGTTTAAAGAATATGCCTTTAAGAAAATTAAACACTCCGTATCTAGCTATGTTCTACTCTTTCTCGGTAGCTTGAGTCTGCATTTTCATTGTCTCAAAAGACGTGTTAAGTAAATCCTTAGGTTAACTCCGTTTCATTTGATAAAATAAAGATTTAGAGTTGTGGGCGTCAAATGAGCGAGGTGTACCAGTTCGAAAATGCCGATGGCCAATCGCAAGTGGTCCACGAAACCCCGCCTTCTCTTGAACGGCATCCATTAGAGAAGCTGGTTGTTCCCCGCGAGTGTTCTAACTGACGTATCAGCATGCGACAACAAAAATCGAGTCTCCCTACGAGTTGATGATGCAAGTGAAGTTCGTGTTATCTGTAATACCCGTCATTCTGCAAAGTTGCTGCCTAGTTATGAAGTCATCTATCACTTCAGCATCACTGCAACCCTTAGAACACTGAGAGACCCGGCGTTTCCGCCTTTTTTTGTTTTGAATGGCGAAAGTCTCCACGCGACGACTGTCGCTAAGCCTACCAGCCGTAAGGTCGGAATACCGCTGCGGCTGCATAGCCCGACTCTGATGGAATATACCTGGAACAGTGATACCGTACTTATTGTGATAGTCAACAAACAACGATTCATCGAACCGGCGTAAGTCATTCATGTTTTTTGCCTTCTGTCTCTTTGCCTGTTGAAAAATTTTGTTAAAAATGCTCTAAAAGGAAAATATGCTATAGATGAGCAATTTATTTTGAAAAAAATTGAGGAGTTAAGAAAATTTGTAACATACAACAGAATTTTTTACTGAAATTTAAAGGGGAAAAAATACTTGAATCAAAAAGAGACTTTTATTTTATTTGAATAGCTTTATAGAATAAAGAATAGCTATTTCTCGTTCTCTAGTTCCTATAGACAATTCTACTTTTGTAAATTATAAATAAATGTCTATTTTATCGTCGTTTTGAATAACGAAAGACGTACCGGTGTAAAATATTATTTCGAGAGGATCTGATTGCATGTGAGAGAAGATTGGTATTTACTTGATAAAGATAAAAGTGATATAATTTATGTAATAATTTGAAATTTAATATCTATGTGATACTGAAGTAACATTTGAAGAATATTGGACTAATTATACATTTTTTACCACATTGACTGATTTAATTCTACGGCACTGAAACTTCAAGAGGGGGTGAAAAGTGCAATGTATTTGTGCTTAGTGAATTAAGAAAAAGTTTTAATAAACTTTCTTTTGAGTGAAGTGAAGTGAATCATTTTGAGAACCTCTGCAGTTTCTCCTTCAAATTGAACTGTTGTCTTTAACCTAACTTTTCACCTGTTAGGTTATTGCATAACATGTGATATCGAAATAGTTTATTGATGAACTTGAACGAAGAGTAATGGCCTACATCTCAGATAAAGAGGACAATTCTGTTCCTCCAACTTTGGAGGAAGAACCACCAATGAGAATCTACGCAACTACCGCAACTATAATGTCTCAGTTTTCAGACGATGCTCTGAATTATTCGGACAAAGCTTATTCTCTGTCGTCTCCACCGGACATCTACGCATCTTCCGAAAAAGAGGATGAATCTCGAAGTTCCCCTCCTCAAGAGGATGATAATACAAGACTAGATCATGAGGACACCAACGACATCCCAATAGAAGAGAGCTCTGAAAGTAGACACGATGATGAATACTTTCGACCGATTAAAAAACTCAGGATGGTGGACTTTCGACAGGAAATGGTGCCCAGTCCTCCAAAGCCATTAACTTCATTCTTCATTAAGGATATTCTGAATCATAAGCCCAGCCCCCCAAGAAGGCACTCAATCTCTACTGATCGTGGGATCGTGAGGCCCTGGGACTTGGGTGGACCTGGGTCAGCTGCAGCAACATCCAGGCGAAGGCCTCGGTCAGCTGACGACGACTCTCGGTCGGACAAGTTCGAAAGTGATTTCTCTGAGAGTCCAGCAGGAGGGTCTGTGAATGCCTCCCCACTGGATGCTCTTTTCGAGATGACCAGCAAGGCTTTTGAAGGACTGGATGCCGAAGAAAAGGTTTCAGGTAGGACTATTCCTTATAATTGCTTGTTATCTGACAAATATATCTGTTTTGAACTAATTCCTGGAAGGTTTTAGAATAAATTTATCTTCATTTTTGTAAACTAGTTACATATTTTTTATCTAATGATAATTCCTTAATGCTGAGAGGGATAAAGACGCATCTGGATGAAAATATTTAGGTTTATTCTTATATGAAGCTTATAATCATAAATTTGATAGGGTAAATATTTTAAAATTTTTTTTAACATTAGATATTAAATCTCTCATAATAGTATTTAGATATTTGAACATTTTATTCAATGAAAAATATTTGTTTGCTAATAATATTGTTTTTGTTTATGTAACTTGTTAAAGCTATTGCTTCATGTTTGCAAACAATTAGAAGTATTTATTTTATTTTATTTTTTGGAAAAATGAATTTCGAAGTCAGCAGTTGAAATCTAACCGATGCTTTGTTTATGTAACAGTATAACTGTTTCAATTTTACTGAATCAAATTACTTTGAGGACCTTTGTTTATTTTAATAATCTGTAGCGTAAATGAAATTAATTTTTTAGAAGTGACAAGCTTTTTAGTTCTAAGATTTTTATTTCGAATATTTCTGCATGTCTCAAATTTAAAATTCTTAAAAATGACTAATTCGTGAGCCTAAATACAGAACATCTATGTCTAATTTCTTTTAGTGTAATTTAATAAGAGAACTAAGAGATGTAATTATGTTTCATTTTAAAGCAATTTTTTTTAAATCAGAGATGCAGAATTCTTGGTAGAAGTGATTTTAAAGTACTACAATACGTAATTATTATTGATAATTAAGATATTAACTATTATAATGAATATAACTACAATTTTCTTTGTATAGAAGCATTAAGAGCACATGGGATAATATAGGGTGTTTTTTTAGAGGTATAGAACGTTAAATTGCAATAAAACAACGATGTATTATTCGATTGACATGAATTTTTTTTTATTAGAAAGATAATCTTGTGGCATTACATTTTAAATAGGATTTCTGGCATATGACTGTCACGGCTGGCTCGGATGTAGTCCAATCTGGACGTCCAATTTTCGATGACTTTTTCCAACATTTGTGGCCGTATATCGGCAATAACACGGTGAATGTTGTCTTCCAAATGGTCAAGCGTTTGTGGCTTATCCGCATAGACCAATGACTTTACATAGCCCTACAGAAAATAGTCTAGCGGTGTTAAATCACAAGATCTTGGAGGCCAATTCACAGGTCCAAAACGTTAATTTAGGCGGTCACCAAACGTGTCTTTCAATAAATCGATTGTGGCACGAGCTGTGTGACATGTTGCGCCGTCTTGTTCGAACCACAGCTCCTGGACATCATGATTGTTCAATTCAGGAATGAAAAAGTTAGTAATCATGGCTCTATACCGATCACCATTGACTGTAACGTTGTGGCCTTCATCGTTTTTGAAGAAGGATTCCACCAGCCCATAAAGCGCACAAAACAGTCCGTTCTTCTGGATGTAACGGTGTTTCTACATACACTTGTGGATTAGCTTCACTCCAAATGCGGCAGTTTTGTTTGTTGACGTAGCCATTCAACCAGAAGTGCGCCTCATCGCTAAACAAAATTCGCTTATGAAAATCGGGAACAACGGCAATCTCGTTTTGAGCCCATTCGACGAATCTACGCCTTGCTTGATCATATTTAAAATGTAATGCCACAAGATTATCTTTCGAATAAAAAAAAATTCATGTCAATCGAATAATACATCGTTGTTTTATTGCAATTTAAAGTTCTATACCTCTAAAAAAAAACACCCTTTACATATTACTTAATGCCACATTACCTTTAGAATATATTTTAATTTACAAAGAGAAATTTTTTCACATAACCATAAATAAATAATTATAAGGTAATAATCAGATGTTTCTATTGAAATACATTTACTAGCATAGTATAATATACTTGACGCAATCCACATGGCATATATAGTGATTTGAGAGAACATCAGTCGTTAATATTTGCATGGAGAATGTTCTGAATGAAAAGTGTTGGTCATAGCATTTGATATTTTGATAAATTTTGCTGTTTTCGAAAAGAATACGTACTTATGAGAATTTTCACTTAAACGATATGTACAGTGCACCTTGAGTTATAAATGTGCCACTGTATTCCCATTTTATTTCTCAACTTGTGTAACAGGATCAATTAATTCATAACATTTGAGTTCAACATTTCGGGGAGCGGGGAAAATTACTTTTCTAGTCGCATTGTTTATTTTACATTTTAATGGATGGGTGGAAGATTGTACAGAATAATGCCAAAATCGTGTAAACATGCCTGCTGTAAAACTATTTTTTTCTAATTATTTGCTTTTTTCTTTCGATTAGCTATAATGCTACAACTCATTGTGTGATATTTTTATTACAACTTCTACTTTCAAAACAGAATTAACACGTAAAAATTGAAACTATCAGATCCCTCATCAATGGAACAGATAAAAAATTTAAAAGCGGTACATTTGTTTACAAAGACAATCTGTTTATTTTGTTTTCTGAGCTTTTAAAAATACTGAATTATAAACTGAGTTGGAGTTATGGTTGTAGATGCAGCTTCCAAAATCGATTTATTGAGTAAGAAAAATTTAAACAACTCTAAAATTCTATTTTTTATCAATATATTTCGAATCATTTCTCTTTTTTTTCTTTTAAAAATAGTTATTACTATAATTTTTTTGCTTAACATTATAAAAAGAAAAAAATCTAATATTCAATCAAAATAGAAAACTATATGTGGGTCAAATATATATGTGTATGTGTGTGTGAGCAGAGGAGAGAGAGCTCAGAAAAAAAGCACTGTCATTACATAATAAAAAAACTTCGACTTCATCCCCATAATGTAATTATTTATAAAAAATTATAAAATTACATATATTAATTTCTATAAAAGTTATATAAAATTATATATATTAAAATTTATATAAAATTATGTATATTAATTTATATAAAATTATATATATTAATTTATATGAAATTTATATTAAATTCTATTCATAAAATTTTATTTTATAAAATTATATTCATAATTTAATAAAAACCATCATATATATTATTGCATTAGGGGTCAACGTATTTTATATATAAATATTGAAAAGTAATGTAATATTATTTATTAGTAAAACATGTAGTAAGGAATATGAAATATTTTAGCTAGTGTTGCTAAAAAATTACCATAAGAAATTAAATTCCTTTTTGAGAATTTATCTTTTTCGACATATTTTGATATATTGTCAACGTTTTTATAACATACTATCAAATGCTGTCAATTCAACTTGATAAATTATAGTTTCTTTTTCATCTCTGTTACATGGCAGACAATATAAACCAGAATAAAATATTACGTGAATAGTTTCTCTGTTCTTTTTGTTACCCATTGTTCGTTTATTGACTGAATACAGACGAGAGAACTATTGATTGCTTTAAAAGGCGGCGAGATATATAAAAATTAACGTACCTGTATTTGAGTAACGTATTTTTTTAAATTTGACTTTAATTTGAATTTACGTTTTTAAATTTATCGCCATAAAATTTAAAAACTCCATTTCGTTATTTAACTGTAACAAAATTGCTGATTTAATTTGGTATCTGAGATATCAATTTACATTTATTATAATACATGTTGCAATACACGTTTATAACAATAATGAAAAAAAGGATTTAAATGTGTCAATGCACTGAAAAAGTGGAATAAAAATAGACACAAATATTTTATCAAGTCATAACATTTGAAGTGTTTCGCTTATCATAAGGAATTCTACTTACTCATTTTCTATCAAGTTTTATGTTGAGTCATAATAATAGTTATTAATTCAGCTCTTTTCTGAGCCCTTATCATCTAAACAATTCTTGAAATCATTTTCTTGCACGTATGACAGTGTGGTTGCTTAAAAATTTTAAAATTATATATAGTCCTAATATTGTCTTCAAGTTTATCCTAATTTGTGAGTGTATCTGTGTGCTTTGTCATATAATTTTGCAACATAACAATTTAACTAAAAATTAAAAATATTGGAAATTTATTTAAATTTTTAAATATTTTTTTATTTTACAATTTCAATGAATTTTTAGTGTTAAATTGATTGAAAAATAAATGCTTCTTCAAACAAAAAATTTTAAGCAATTTTACTTTTTAAAATTCAAAAAAAAATTAGTAAGTTTATAAATTTCTATTCATAAACTTCTGAATATATGTATATATATATGCAAAAATAATTAATTTTATGTCATTATCAGTAATGTGAAAGATATCGCTCCCTTCATTGATTATTTCAAATGTTTAAAATATACGTATTTGCTTACACATTAAATTATTTGCTTGTGACATTTAAAAAGTAACTTGAAGTTTTTGTTATTGTATTAGGAAGGATAGATTTCTATAACTTGTGGAATCTGCATTAAATAATGAGGTGTAAAAAATTAAGGGATAAAATGAAGCCCTTTACTTAATGATTACAATGAACGTCAAGTTAATTGAATCAACATGAAAAAAGAGGAGAATGTCTACTGACAGGATTGAAAGCACAATAATTGACTGAGCACATCAGTCGCTAATGTTTTAATGAGAACATATATATAATTGACTGATTTGAGTTTTAGTTTGAATTAATACACACAAAAAGCATTAATGGCTATCAGTATGATGAATAAGACAACATTGAGAAAAAAGATACCAATTTTCAGATATTTTTAATTTTTAAGAACCGTAACGTTTTGGAAATAATTTAAACTTTGCCAAACATATTTCATGGAAGCTTGAATTTCATGTGAAGAACTAATTTTAAAATATTTTATACGGGAGAAATATTTGCAAAGTAACAGTAGGGAGAATTTGGTTAATACTTAAAAAGAAAGAAGTTTGAAGTTACTTTCTTTGAAACTGGTAAGAATTATATGAATATATATTGTATCATAATAAGGTTGCACAGATTCGTGGATCTTTTTTTTTTCATTTTCTATTTATTTAATTAATTGTATGTACAGTTAACACTTTTCAATTGTAAATCTGTAATAATTTCTTCTTCTACATGTTTTTCAATTACATTTTCTGCAGTTTATAAATTTCAATCACTTAAATTTTTTTTATCATTCCTTTAGAGTTTTCTGACAAAATAATATTATGCCGGTATAAAGTATTAGTAAAGTATTATCCTTAAAGTCAAAACTTTTTATTTTGAAACATGACTTTCATCTCATTGTGTTATATCACATTTCGTTTCCGCTTTTGGGGCTAATGCATTATTAATAAATTTAAGAATAGATGTTCACTGTATTGAATCGAAAAAAAATTTTCCAACTAATTTTTAGGATTGAAAAAAAAAAGACTTAAAAGGTAGAATGCATATGTTTTTATAATTAATTATTTGTTATTCTTTGAATTAAGTATTCAGTTTTCTTCTTTTTAAAGCATTCATTATGCTTTTTATTGAATTTTAAGGGCTTGCCTTTTTTTCAAATTTTCCCTTACATCATATTAATAAAAAGTTAATGTTTTTATGTCTATTTTTCCGTAAGATTTAAAAAATTTTCAAATACGATAGTTAAATTTTGAAAATACTCTTAAATCTAACTATTAGCATATTTATTTATCAATTGCAGATCAAGTTGTCAAAAATAGTTTTATATTTCGGCAAGAACAATAACATTGCTAAAAATTCAACAAAAAATTATGAGAAACTTATTTTTGGCATTATCATTTTTTTCTAGTTAAAAAAAGAGAATAGAGAGATGGGAAAATTTTATAAAAGTATAATTTTTGACACAATGACTATTCTGAAATCCCCTTTGAAATGGAATAAATCTGTAAATCGAGAGAAAAAAGAAAACTTTTTAAATCAAAAATATTGAAAAAGATAACATTAAATCTGATTGTATTAAAATTATAGTATCTTTTTCAAGAAAAATATATAACACCTCATGAGACTGGGATAAGCTGCGACGTAAGATTTCCAGATAAATACCAAATGTAAAAGGTTAATTAGTGCAATATACGAATTTAAAAGATTGGATGCATAAAATTTATTAATACTGATGGAGACCAAGCGGGAAACAGTAAAGCCATAAATCAAATATGAAAGAGGGGGAGGGGCTGAAATCTGAAAAGGAATGTAAGAACATAGCTAATACCATATTACTGAATGGGAATGTCATGAGTTCGATGAATACTTCCTTCATGCTGACAGAAAGAAGACTATTAGTAGCATTTGCTGTTCTCTAATTCAATTATTAAGCTTTAGTATCAAATAAAGAATGCACACGAGTCTAATAAAGAATAATTTAACATTTACACATTAATATTAGAGAACATTACATTACTTTAAACACTAGTATTAGTTCGAACGCATTAGTATTAAAATAGAACTAAAAGATTAAGATGATTTTATAAATGAGCAGTAGATTTATTTTGTTACGTAACTTGTGCTTTTTTTTGAGAGTGTCAAATACAAGTAACGCGAGAACAGCCAAAAAAAAGTCGTCCTTTTTTCAAAGAGTGTATCTTGTTAGAATGTAAACAGGAAATTGAAGTAATGCAGAAATGGAAAACTAAGTGCTAGCCTTTTTTTCCTTTCTCTCCTCCCCTCCTAACGAGTGATAGAAAGTGTTCCCTCCCTCTCATACTCATCCTCATATATATACTCATCGCTACTACCCAGATGTGTGCTCTTTTACTCAAACGGTTCATGGTCAGAGTGAGGGGAGATTCATTTAAAGAGGGGGAAAACGTGATGCGTGTAATATAACTCAGGTGCTTCTGGAAGATAACGCTTTCTTTTTGCAGAGGCAAGGAAAGTGAAACCACTACTTACTTAGGGTTGTAATATAGGAGGGATTTAAACAGTAATAATTTGTTTTCCCGTGTAGTCTTAAAATTGCTAAAATAGTGATAGAAGTGCATGCAATGATACTTCTATTTTTTCCAAATGGGGAAGAACACTATCTAATTATAGGGCTTAGATATTTTTTTATAATATATATCTTAGTGCAAGGACCAGATTGTAAAGTAATTATTAAAAATATGAGCGCTACTAGCATGTATTCTCTTCTTAAATACCCCCCCTAAAAGAATTTTGATACTTATTATACACTGCTGGACAATTGCTAAGGACGGATCACAAATTGCTATGTAGCATAACATTAAGCGAGACATGAGGCCTAGTAGGATAAAATATAGTTGCCACACTGTTCAGACATTAGAATAAAGGATATTTATTGTTCTGGAAAGTACAAAAGCTGTAAAACATCTGAAAGAAAAAAAAATGTTCATTTGATCTGCGTACGGAGAAATGGAACAATGCATCTAAAAGTCAGCAGGCACCTTAAAGAAAGGTATCAGTACGGGATATGTCCACCGTGGAGTGTGATGCAACATTCCACACGTCGTACCATACTTTGCACAACATTATCCAGCAGCTGTTGAGGCAATTTATCCCATTCCTCTGTGAGTGCATGGATGAGGGTGTTCTTGTTTGTCGGAGGATAGTTTCGACCAGCAACTTGCCTCCCCAAATCATCCCACACATTTTCAATGGGGTTTAGATCTGGAGAACGCACTGGCCATACGAGACGTTGAATACCCTCGCTGTCTAGACAATCCTGAACAGCGAGTGTTCGATGACATGTTGCGTTGTCGTCCATAAAAACAAATTTATCACCGACAGCACCACGGAAAAGACGAACATGAGGAAGTAGAACTTCATCAATGTATCGTTGGCCCGTCATAGTCCCATTCGCAACCACATGTAGGCGCGTGCGGCCATTGATCATGATGCCGGCCCACACCATGATACTGCATGTCGGATATCGGTCCTTTTCCTGGATATTTTCTGGACGATAAGCACTACCACTCTCGCGCCAGATCAGTTGGCGTCTACAATCCGATGACAGACTGAACCTACTCTCATCTGAGAATAGTACGCATGCCCAGTCCTGTTCAGTCCAATTGTGATGCTCACGACACCATTTCAAATGGGCAGTACGGTGCTGTCTGGTCAATGGGACACACACAACAAGTCTGCGTGCGTATAGTCCTCCTCCCCTCAAACATCTGGCAACAGTTTTTCTGGAGATCTGCTTTCCTGAGGCAGCAAGAAACTGATTTGCCACCTGCTGAGCTGTGGTGCGCCTGTTCCTTTTTGCTGATAGGACAATATATCTGTCTTCTGCAGGCGTCGTACTTCTAACACGACCTCCCCCGTGCCGTCTACTACACATTCCAGTAGTTTTAAATGACTTCCACAGCCGTGAAACAACGATGTGAGCGATGTCGAACTCCCTGGCAACATCTGTTATTTTTCGCCCTTCTTCGATCTTTCCAATAATTCGGCCACGCATAAAATCATCTATGTGATGTCGGGAAGACATGCCAAAAATTTTAAGTTCGTCTATTAAATCTTTCCTGTAAAAACTTTGACTTGAAAACAACAACTGTCCACACGCGTCAAAACCTTTAAAGCTCTTATGAACGCTATCACGTGATGAGCAGACGTGGAAAAAATTTGCATACTCATACTTCTTCTTACTAATATCCCGCACTTATTCTAATTTTCCACATTTTGCTTCCTTTCATTTTGTGGTTGCTATGGATGATAGTGTTATCCGTCCTTAGCAATTGTCCAGCAGTGTATATACAAATAGGATGAATCCTGGATTTTATAAATTTTGTCAAGTTTCACTTGTTGCTATCTTTTTAACACGAATTTTGCTATATCGCTTATTTACAATATTTATAATTCGTTTACTTTTCATTAACCCCTTCCAGGCTCGCTTTATTTCTGTATTATGGGTAAAAAAATGTCAATTTTTTTGTGCATATTTTCAAATAAACATATCTTTTTAAACATAATATCACCAATTGCATACAAAATTTCCTAAAAATTAATGTAAAAAAAAATATGTAAAGGTTTAAATAAATGAGCAATTTAACTGTAAAGTTGGCTTTCTACATGGCAGAAATCATTCGACTTTGGAATCATTTCACGCTAACTATAAATATAAAGCGTAGGATACCTGGCTCTTACCTTGATTACAAATTTTATTTACATCTTATGCATTTGCATGAATGATTCTGAAATTATTAATCAAAATTGGATCGTGTATGATAAATTCGAAAACACGGTACTGCATCTGAACCCAACATCGCAATCTGGACAGCAGAATCTTGTTTTTACTGCCTCTCTATGGGTAGCAAATAATACACTGCCGTGTTAAATTCGTTTATTTTTCTATTGGGGAAATGTAGTCAACTAAATGTCTTTCAGACAACCGTGAAAGGGGGTGCTCAGCAGACGGACACGTCCTCTTTTTGCAGAAAATTCCACCGAGGGGTGTGGCCGCGGTAGCCGAGAGGTATAGGTATCGGATCATGGCTTGCCTTGTCACGAGTTCGAGCCCAGTACCACTAAAGACCCGCCGTGTAGGGCAGCGAGGCACGTTAAATCTGTCGAGAGCTGAAACGTCCTTCCGTTGATGTGGTGTGGTAGTTAGAAGAGGGGGGTGCCAGTTCAGGTGTCCACGTCACCTGACCATGGTTCAAAATTACATGGTCCGTCGCCAAAAGCCCTCGTGTAGCTGAACAGTGCAACATTAATATTCAATAAATACACCGAGGGGTACTTTTCAATTATTCGATATCATAAAAAGCACATGGGAAATACTTCGGGAAAGACCGATCGCGCACAGTGTAAATTTTCACAGCCAAGATGGCCAGGATGTTCGTTTCGCCTACCGGAGCTCAGATCGAGAAAAGCCAGAAAAGGGTTAATTTTTTTGAATATTTAGAAAAAAAGTTTTATTGGTGTTTTATTGAAATACACATTTTGACCTGATTTAGTCTTAAATTCCAACCAGTGCTAAGAACCAAAATTTTACATATTTAGCACAATTTTGTTTCTCTTTCTCAAGCTTCGTATGTATATTTATATTTATGAAGTAACTAATATATATTATAAATGCGAAAGTTTGTGAAAATCTTTGTTGGTCTCTTTCACGCAAAAACTACTGAATGGATTTTAATGAAACTTTACAGTAATATAGCTTATACATCAGAATAGCACATAGACTATAATTTATAGCATAAACTATAATTTATAAATATATTGTATGAAGTGTCCAAAATATAACGATATTTGTCAAGTAAGTAGGAAAAAATTCTGTCATCTGCTAGCAATTCTGGCATGCGCTGCAAAAAAACCACGTCTGCATATATCTATCTTTTGTTTGTGAAAAACCATTTTTGTTTTGGCTACGCAAGGTGCTCGCTTCTAATTAATTCCTCTGATATAATGCCTATTTTTTTTATTTCAGAATCAAACTAAGTTTTGAAGGGAGAGGTTGTTGTAAATCTCTCTTTATTTTAATGTTTTTTTTTAACATTTTATTATGCACATTTGGTAGTAAGAAATTGATCTTTTTCCAAATAAATGCTTTTATCAGTTCTGATACTTAAAGTAAATAAACTTTCTCTTTCACACTGCATCATTTGGACAAATTTTCAAAATTTGTTTGTGGTTAGTATTTAATTATAACACTATAATTTTAATTGAATAGGCAGATATTGCATTTTTAAGTATAAAAATAATTAAAAAACTACTGTACTGTATCTTTTGGAACGAGTGAATATTAACGTCGCACTGTTCAGCTACATGAGGGCTTTTGGCAACGGACCACGTAATTTTGAACCATGGTCAAGTGACGTGGACGACACCTGATCTGGCACCCTCTTCTCCTAACTACCACACCACACCAACTTAGAAGGAATATTCTACCAATACTTAGCAGGAATATTCTGTGAAATCCACTCTTCCAAGATATATAGCAGCACGGGTTCCATGATGAGTATTTTAGCGGAAAAAATAGTTTGTCAAAATTTAAGTGTCTTATTTTTTGTATGTTAAATGAAGAACTTAGAAAGTTATTTGACTACTTATTTTAAGTGAACGGTATATGTAATTAATTTTACAATAGAATATCTTTAATTAATTTATTAGCTCTAACGGATTAAATTTTCCAAAGTGGAGTATTTTGTTTATGTATTTCCCTTAATTTTAAATGTAGTGATCCAAAAAAAAATATTTTATGAAAAATGCAGTAAATCATAATGCGGTTGGATAAAGTATTAACGTGCATCGCCCCCCTACACGGCGGGTCTTACAAAGCTCTAATAAAGCTCGAGTTATTGAAGTAGCTAGGCATTTGCCAACTTTACTCTATCGTTAACATTTCGCTATGTTTTTCATTGAATCGTCATTATAATTTAATAAACGGCGTTGCTTGCGAATATTACACAATTTTAACATAAAATAAATACTACAGAAAGTAATATTAATGTATTATACTTTCAGATAAAAATTATTTACACTATTTTAAGCGTTCATTATACAAAACTTTTAACAATGTGTTTCTTTTGCTGAGCAGAGATCAGCTTAGGATGGTATTTTCAAAAATCGACCCTCAAGAGTGTTAGGGGAGTTATAAATAAAAAAATATCCTTTTTATCAGCTATTAGATCTACATACTTAAAATTTAACAAAGGTGTTTTATTTCTCTCTTTTTTTTGTTTTGCTGAGCTACGCAAAAAAAGCTTTTTTTGTTTAATTTGCAATTCACGTAAAATTAACTCATTATAAACTTCTTTATCCTTCAATCTGTGTTGTTTAATTTTTCAGTTCACCCGTGCGAAGAACGGGTATACCAGCTAGTATATATATATATCCCAGTGGCGCACACAAGGGGGTCCTGGGGATCCGGACCCCCCCAAGTCCTTGATTTTTTCCGATTGATTATATTTCTAAGTATATAGTACGTGAAATTTAATTAATTACTTGTTATTAATGATTAATTTTATTAATTAATGCTAATTATTTATTCAAAAATCAGTTTTTTACTGTTCTTTGTTCCCGAAAATCGACAAAATCAAAAGGAGCATGATACAAGAATGGTGAACTTTCGACCCCCCCTTGAAAAATTCCTTTGTGCGCTACTGATATATCCCAAAGATGTTTCCAATTTATACGCTTGATTCATTCGATAAACTGATTGTAGTTAAAGCTACTTAAATTCTCTCTCTATTAAATCCCACACACACGCTCTCTTCGCTAAAAACAAATAAAAATGAATCTTCTTCATAAGCCCAACAAATTAATTTTTCAATTGTTTTTGCTAATTATTGTGTCAGTGTAATTTTTAAGAACTTAAACAGCTGATTAATAAGTATTAAAATGGAGCACAAGAGCATTATAGCAGTGAAATTTTACATTGAACTTTCTGTTTCATGTATACCGAAAGTCATATCTTCGTAATACGATTAAGGTACAATATATGTCTTTATTCCTTTGAAGGGCTTTAGGATCTTCATCACATCGGAAATTGGATTCAACAACATGTTTTTCCTCTTCATTGCTATAAATTACCGGAAAAAGATTCTTACAGTATAATTTGTTCTCTTGGAGGTGAATTTCGGTAAAAGTTCATTGAAATGGAAAAGTAATCGTGCATAAAAAACAGCCATTTTTACTTAAATTTACTTTTTTTTTTATTTGATCATTGTTTTATACTCTTTCAAAACTAAAATTAAGGAATCAAAATGCCCGTAACAAGCAAGTGATCTCTTAAAGAGAAAAATAAACTTGACATATGTAAATACATCTCGGAAAATCGAGGAAAAAAATATTGAGTTTAGAAAATACTACGAGTTTGTAAAATTATATTTACATGAAATTTCCATTTTTCAGAACTCGAAATTTAAATTTTTTAGCTGTTTGATAAAACTAAACGCGGATTCTATTAAACGTTGAATCTAATTGCTGTTGAATAAAATGAATACATATCTACATTTTAAGATACATTTTCTTGATTACATTTTTAGTTATTTATTAAATTAATAATAAAAATGGTACCTACATTTTAAAAAATAATTTTTAAATTGCTTTTACGCTACCTTAATTGTGCTTACTTTTTGTTGTATTTTGTGGCTGTATAGCATATCTTGCATTGTGATTGCCCCATTTTAGGAGAAAATGAAATACCGATTTGTGAGATTTGCTGAATCCATGTTCTAACAGATGAATCGGGTTAATTTTGAATTAGTGTTGTTGATCTATAGTTAAATGAAAGCTATTCGTGTGTGTTGGTTCTTGCAATTTTAATTCATAGATAAAAGTTACTGAGATGAAATCTTAACTGGTACTTCACTCTCCTAACTTTCACATCACACTGTAGAGGACTTTGAGGTAACGTTAAATTCCACTTGTGCCACAGTTACCTCGCTGAGCGATTTGCGTTGGAATGAGGCCCTGAACCCTAACTCAAGCATAGTGTAGCTATGATGGACACGACTTGAATCATTCTCTCAAAGCCAAAAATAATTGTCCTGCTACTAAAACTATTCAAAATTGTTCATTGCTTACAAACACATAAATAACTGAATAATTCTTTAATAAAATAATTTGCATCGAATTATAATTTCTAAAATTGCCAGTAAATCGCTGATACTTGTATTTAATTGTTATTATGTATTTTTTTAAATTGAATCCTGTTATACATAATTATTCAAATTAAGTTTGAGAAAACTCGGTATATATGTTACCGTTAAAGCGTGAAATCCGTTATTTCCTAGAATAACTAGGTATTTCATGAAATAACTAGATTAGTCAGTTAAAGTATATAAAAGTATTGAATTCTATGATTTAACTTGTAATTCTGTAGAATAACGATTATTTTATCCTTAAAGTATGAAATACGACACTCGCGAAAGTTCTTCGAACCGGTTCTAGCTACTTTGGGAAGAACTTTTCCGATTAGGCGGAATAAAAAACAATTGTAGTCTAGGTATCAGTTTAGTATATGTCAGCGAGAATTAATTTCCATTGAAGAAGTTCCAAATATTGACACAACGCTTCGATCTATTGCAACAGCTCAAAGATGCTGTACTGGACAAGGATTTAAAAAGTGCTCGTGTAAATAAAAAAATGCCTAATACTAAACAGTGTGTTTGTTTAAAAAATAATATATGCGGTTCAATCCAAAGCATCATCACAACAATCCTTGCTCTAAGAAATAATGAAAAGTAAAATAAAGGTATCTCATAAAATTTTAATTAATATTCTCTTACATTTTTGTTTTAAAAAGTTAACGCAATGTTTTTATGAAGCAACAGTTTTTCTTCCCAGAATGTATTTTTGTTGGTTATATTTAAGTATAATCTATTTTTGCAACACATATTCTTTTTTCCCCTTTTTTGTTTAACTAATAGCAATATAGTAAATTATATCATCTCTGCTTTCCCTTATTATTTATCAATTATTCATCCACAAAAGGGATAAAATGTATTTTTTAGAGCTTTTAGTTATTTATGATCAATTAATTTATAAAAAAAATATTTGAAATTGTTTTTTTTCACTTTAACGGGTCTATTCTTTTAGTTATTTCATAGAATAACTAGGTAAAGTATGAAATTGTTCATTTATTATACACTTTAACTGACTTGTCTAGTTATTTTTTATGAAATACCTAGTTATTCTATGAAATATAACTGAATTATACATTTAACGCTAACACATATAGATTTATATATAATTACGCTTCATTTTGTCATTAAAATTTTTTTTTAACCAGTCTCATTTCATAAATGTTTTTGCAACTAATAAAGATCATTCCATGACAATTTTGTTATTCAAGAGAAAGAAAATTATGCTATTTTGGAAATTCCAATATTTTTATTTTCTATTACCTTGAAACAAACAAGTAAGCAAAGTTATCAAGATTTAGTTGGCATTATGTGTGTTCGCTATTTTATTCCACATTTTCTTCTAAAATTACACAATTATATTTTCCAGTTACACATTTCCTTATTCTTTTCCCTTCTAATAAAATCTCTTTTTATCTTTCTTTTTTAAAAAATTCGAAAATTTACGTAATTTATTAAGTATGATAAGAAATTGAACTTGTTAAATGATCTCTTTCAAGACCATATTAATACCGCTTGAATTTTATATGACTAGCTGACGATTACCAGAAATTAATAAATATTGAAATGTAATCATTTTGAATTCGAAATTAGATATTTCTGAAATGAATTCTTTTATTTCAGCATATTGTCTAAAAATATTTTTATTTTTGTTAGTAGAAAAAAAAGAATTTCAAAAATAACAAATATTAACTCTATACAGATACTATTGTAATTATTGAATATAAAGCATTATATATTAAAATAAATATATATATATATATATATATATATATATATATATATATATATATATATATATATATATGTAAAACAAATATGAAATTTTGATTTCCTCATAAGACTTCTTCCAATTTCCATTTTCTTGCATTATTTTTTAAAAACACTACTGCAAAAAAAAAAAAAAAAAAAAAAAAAAAAAAAATAGTTTTCTTAATTTTTTTAAAAAAATGTAGTTTTTAAGAACTACACTTTTACGCTAAATACACTTCTCAAATATTCGTATCATGCAGTGCTTTGATCAAAAATATGCAAAGCCAAATATGCAAGACGGAAGAAAGAAAATTTCTTGACTTTTTGAATTCATTTTATTTTCCACATTGCGACAGTACTCAGATCTACAAATGATCGCTTTTTTCTTTAAAACTCGTATCCTTATGCCAGTCTATTCCTTTATTTATCAAATAATTTCTTAATGTCTAAGACTTCAATAATAATGAAGCTTAAAATAGAAAATTTTACTTATTTTAGATTTTCATTGAATAATTTCTGCGTCTATTTTAGATAAATTAAGTAATAAAAAATAACGTTAGCATACTTTTCTTGTTTCTGTTATTTGCTGAATATCCTATTGTTTTAATAATTGTTTTTTTACAAACCTTGCAAATAATTTTCTCGTTTTTCGTTTTTCTCGTAATTATAATTAGTTCTTTTTATAGAATGATTCTACCTTATTCGATAGATTGATGATGTATAATTACGAAAGAGATATCTTATTCTTGAAATCGTAAAATTTATTTTAGGAAAACAATTATGATATGAAGTTAAAGTTGTATTATTTCGAAACGTATAATATTGTCTTCTACAGATCTCAATGCATTTAACTAATTTAAATGCAATTCTTTAAACACTTTTTTTTTCACTCAAACTGCTTACGTTTTTAGAATTTTATTAGATTTTTGCGTACATGTGTGTGACTCATACTATGATTAAAATTATAAAAATGAAAACAGTTTGTGTGTGTGTGAAGATTTCTTTTTTATAATTACATTTTTAAGTACAAACTTTTTTCCGCAATAATTTTTTGTTCAACTAATTATACTTCCTATTTCTCAGGAAAGTGGAATACTTGTTATTTTACCTGAGAATTATTTGATCTTGTCACCAAGCGTATAATTATAAAAGCATTTATATTTCAATAGCAATGATTTTTGTTTTAGCTACAGAATAAAAAATGGCATTCTCGTGAATTTAAAAGATAATTCTGATTACGCTTACCAAATTATGTAAAAGGTTATTGGAAGTCGTGAAATTTCTATCAACAAAACTAATTTTACACAATGTTTCACTCAAAAATTACTTTATTTTTTATAATAATAATGCGCTTTATGCATTAATAACAAAAAAAAAGAAAAACTGAATTAAACAATAGATAAACGTGAAGTAAAGAAAGGCACCAGGGAACGTAGATTCAATGAGTTTTCTTCCTTTTTCGCATTTCTATGACTAATTCCGGAGTTTTATTGAGATGAAACATTCATTTTTTGAAATTCTTCTAAATGTTACTTATATATATATATATATATATATATATATATATATATATATATATATATATATATAGGCGCAATTTCTTTTTAAAAATTTAACTGCACTGCGCCAAATTAGTTTTTTAAAATAAAAAATATCACTCTGCATAAAAACAGCAGTAAAACCCTTTATCAAAAACAAAAATATGTGACCAGGAAATCTACGAAAATTGTGCAGTAAAAATTCATATTATTAGAATTTCTTAAAAATGCGTATTTTTTAAAAAAGAAATGTAACTTGCATTTAGAGATGCGATTTGTCAATATTTTTTTCATTTTTTTTTTCTTTTCGATGCACTGTGAAATTTCTAATTTAACATCTCACATTTCTACTTATCTTCACATTTCTTATATTTATTGTGTGACTTATTATTGGGGGGGAGAATACTTAAACGGATTTTTCTCTGTATTTTTTCAGGATGTTATATTTTTCTAGCATCTTTTTATATTATTACATTCTATTGGATCATTTGATTCATTGAATTTTATTTTAAGCTTTGAGAGCTATACAACTATTGTTAGCATAGTTTATTTTTAATATGTTCAGAGACGTAAATGCGCAATAAGAAGAAAAAAAAATACTAGTTTTCATTAAATTAGAATCCAGTCAGATCCAGATTATGAATTGATTACATTAATTCTGAAAATAACCATTTATTAAACTTAATTACAATATAACGTAATAAATGGTAAAATATTTAAGTAATTCAAATTGTACTTATTCCAGTTGAATGGACATTAGTGGTTTTACCAGAAACATTGCAAAATCAATGATTTTATTACTTATTGTACTCTGTATATTATTAACTCTTTCAAAAAAATTAACATTAACTATTCATTAAGCTTAGTGAAAATATTTCATCTTTTATGTACTCGGTTTTTTTTATTAAACCACAAAAACTGCAGTGAAGAAATAAATATTTGAATGTTTAACTTTTAAAACTGATCTTGTTTGCCTTTTCTAATACTATTCAAACGCGTTTATATTTACTTTTTTTTCTATAGAGATTATTAATAACATTTAATTAATTAAAACAAGAAAATAAACATAATCTTTTTTATCTATCAGTAATCAGTTATCTATCATCAATATAATAAGTTATCTTTTTCAATGTATTATTAGATTCAACAAAACAAGTAAACAACTAAAGGTAAACACATTGTTAATAAGGTCAAAGGTGAGTTGATATTTAATGAAAGTAATGGATCGAAAATATTGAAGATTTGTAAGTTGATTTTATTACTTTTGTACTTTTCTCTGAATACAGCGTCTAATGATTTATTTAGAAAAGAATAGTTGAATAACCCAAATATCACACAGTTACCGAATTCTACTGAGTAATGAAATAACTTATGTTTGTATTGCATTTTAGCTGAAAACATGTAGTATAGCTTTGAACCTAGTTCATTAAATAAAAATAATAATTTTTAATAAAATTAAGAGAATAAAATTCTTAATCCTTCCTTAAACAGAAAAATATGCATATAATCTTAGCTTAGTTCTTCCGTGCTTAGTTCTTCATGCATGCTATACAGTAATACTTTATCTTAAGTCTTACAATTACGAAGTGATATTACTTCTAAAGAAGAATGGAAAATTATAATTAAAGGATAATTCTAAGAAAAGGAAATTCATTAAAAAATTGTTTTATTTTCTAAAGCTAATTCACTTACTCTATTTTTCTTTAAGTTGTGAAAATGTATCGATTTTTCTATAAAAACATATGATGGAAAATGTAAAGGATAATATAAACATTAAGTTTTTAACTCTAGGTACATGGAGAAAAACATTTTTAGCGTGATAATTTCTTCTCCAAATATCGGTTACTGATAGATTTTTAACGTGAACTTATATTACATAATGCATTTTTTTACCCAATAACAATCAAAATACATTTATGAAATGCCTACATTTAAGTAATATGTTTTTTATAAATGTCTTTTTGAGCTTCATTCTATAGATAAAAAAAACTACCCAAAAATATAAACATATCTGTTGTCAAAATGTCATAACTAGCTTTAAAAATACTTCGTATTTTAATATGATGCCTTAAATACATTTTTCTTTCATTAGTATCAGTTGCAAGAGAAAAGACATTTTTCTCATATACACAATATCTAAGTAATATATCCCATTTATAAAAATTTAATCATACTGAAGTAAACCAAAACTATTGATAAATCAACCTTATTTTAAAATGAAAGCTGTAATTATTTTTACGAAAGAAAGTCAATAATTTATGGTTATCTATATTATGAGTTACATTATCATTGACTAACTTTAAAACTTTATCTTGGGTTATTCTCGAGAGAAAGCTCATTCTTTCAAAACTTTTACCCTAACAGATATACATCAAGAAGAGGTCTTTTGCTGTTTAATATAGTTTACTAAACATCAGAAATTGCAATTTCATTAAATTAAGAATCTGCCTTTAACGTAATTGGAATAATTTTATTTTATTTTATTTTAACTTATGCACTAGTTTTCCAATAATTGTTTCAGAATTTAGATTTCAGCATATGCTGAAAAAGTAATATTTTAGCTTAATTATTCTAAGCTGAATATTTTTTATAAATGGTTCTTGTATTTTTAAAAATATTTTTAGTATGAAAACTTAAATATTATTCGTTCTTGTAACGAGGAACGCGGTTTGAAGTATGAAGAGTAACTTCTCTAAATGTTTACGAAAATTAGAAAATACCATGAATCACTATCTTTTACATAATTCTACCAGACACCAGGAAGAAAAAGTTCTGCACCATCCCAGATCCTGAGCTCATGTAAATAAGGTGAGTAAAACCCATTTTTGTTATTGATACATTATAAAATTCCTATAATGGATTTATGAGCAACGGAAGGACTAAAATAATTAGGGAAATTTTTTTCCCAAATCGAGTAAGTAGGTTTTGGAATCACGTGTTTTAGTGTCTTTTTCAATTTATCAAATGCAAGTTTAATAGATAGAATATTTTACAAGTATTAATATAAGCATAAATTATCTGTGCAAAGCGTGCTTTCATTTTTGGACTAATTGTTATTTTGACAATAAAGATTCCTATAATATTTTGATATAAAAAATAACGGCGGAATATTAGATTCGCGTTGAAAATATTTTAGTGATCAAAGCCGTTGTTCATAAAAACATGTAGATGATTAAATGAGTGTGGTTTCTTATATATATGTGTGTCTCATGTATGTGTATATAAAGCATTATAAAAATTTAGCTTTAATTTGAATTAATCTTTTATTCTAAGGATTTCCTGATTGAACTAATCTAACCCCCTTATCTTCATTTTACTTTATTTTCAATATCATTTTAAAGAAAGTATATATTTTCTCTTAGTCATCAAATATATGCGTATAATATTTTTAAAATGATTTGAACAGCAATACTTATATATGTCCCGTTATCCTAATAATCTGAAAAAATTCCTGAATTTTAAGCTGTCTCCAACAGCACAGTTCTAAAGATTTTATTTTCAGCTCGAGTAAAAACTAAATTAGTCTGCAATATCTGCATATTCTTACATTAAAACTAATGTAATAATTTCATGGTCCCTTTTCAACTTATTTTATACTTGTATTGCTTTCTTATTCTTTTTGTAAAAACACTAAATAACTTTAATTGTAATGTTCATATATAATAATAAAGTTATGCATAAATAATAGTAAAATTATAAATATCTTTGCGTATCTTGAACTGCTTGTACAGGTAAGCAGTACAGTATTCCATACCCAAAAGGACATTACTGTCGATTTCCATTCTTTGAATCTTCCACCAGCTTAGGAAATTAGTCATGGAATCTCCGAATTAAGCTATCCTTGGTAGAATTTTGAAACCAATAAATCGTAAGCTCAGTCCTTTTCTACGTATAATATAATCTACCTTAACTGATTTTTATACTGAGCTTTAGTCTTATAATGAAAGCACTTAAAACAAATTTTATTGTTTTGAAATTAATTCGAGTTAATACGCACATTGTTTCAATATTATTTTCTTTTCTAGGAATGGGAAGGAAATATTTAGTGATAATATGTTTATCATTGACGCACTTTTGTCGATCAACACGTAAGTCATTTTGAATTAATATTAAAAACAATATTTTCCGAAATGTTGAACTTTTTTATTTATAAAAATAAAGAATTTCTGAACCAATGCTGTATTCTTTCTTTTGATTTTTTCAATTCAGCTGTAGACAGATGATAATAGTTTTTATACTTTATTTTTTTATACACATATACAGAAAAAACAACAGAATAATAAATTCCTCCTTTTTTAAGTGATATAGGTCTAATTATCGTTGGCTTAAACCACAGCAATTAAATGTTTTGAATAATAAGCGATAAAGGTTGTTCACTTTGGAAAATATTTTATATTATAAATAGTTCGTTGTAAAGGATAAAAAGGCACTGTTGATGATATGAACTTGATTCAAAATAAGGAAATCCGTCGCCAATAGCTTAAGCTTTGCTTCGAATTGTGACGTTAATAATCAATTAATCAATAAGTGTTATGATCTCAAATTATAAATTTACAGAAGTTTATGCGTTTATATTTATAAAATATCCCGAAGATATTATTTTTTTTTGCTTTATTGGAGCTAGTTTTTTGCATTGTATTAGAAAATAAAGAATTCTGACAACCTATATATACTCGAATCACGTATACCACTTAATGCTTGTATTTTCAGAAAAACATACCTTTATACTATGAAATAATAGTAATAATAATAAATTTTAAAAATTAAGCCTCTGTCGTTCAAAGTCGTACTGTCAACAATGGACTAAATATTTCATCCTTTTGCTGTTAAAAAACTTAATTTTGTTGAAATGCAGCAGCAACACGCATATAAAATATTGTTTTTACAAATTCTTCTCTCTAACTTTCAGTTAACTAATTTATTGTTGTTGCGTGTGTATTATTGCATGTATTAGTTAATTATCATAAAAATAAATGCAATTACTGACCAGACACTGAATTCTTTTAAACGATATTTCTTAAGTGAATCTGCTTTACCATAATAACTCGATTTATAATCAGAAATCAGATATTTATCCCCTGTTAACAAAGCAACAACAACCACGACAATAAACAAATAAACATGGCAACAAGTTTTGTTTTAATGTTGTTCTTTCTTGTTTATGTATAACTTTGATAACTCAAAGAGCTATTTAGTATGTCAAACTGGTATATGTACAGCGAAAACGAATAATAAAATAAGATCACTAAAACAAAAAACTGTTATGAAAGAAAGAAAAATATTTTGTAGAAACATTAAAAATAAGATAACAATTTTCATTTATTTGTTTTTTGAAGGTAGGAAAACAGTATATTTGTATTTTGAATAAATAATGCGATATAAAATAAAATGCAAAGATCCATGCATTGAATTAAAATTACTACAATGGTCTTTTTTTATTTCAAGATTTATCTTGAATTGAGTAAATAATCGTGAATAAATGTTTCTATTAGGTAAGATCTCTGTTCTATTTAAAATGTACACAAGAATAACTTATTGTTGTTTGATGGTTAGAATGGTGGATGAAATATTGCTAGATGCATGTGTTGTGTGTGAAAGAAAGAAATGCTGATGCTCGTTCTAATTTATAATCATGAGAAATAAGTCTTATTTTGTCATTCCTTTTTCTCGTTGGTAATATAAATCACTTTCACCTCTTGTTGATGGATGATTGATCGATGGATGTATATATAATTTAGACTTCAAATAATAATGACAAAGTATTATTAGATTTTATATGTTAATAAACCGAATAAATAAAATTGCAGTCAAAATTCAGATTTTTACAACCAAATTCGAATAAAAAATTATTTAAAATGTTTGTGCATATTTTTTGAGTAGATATCACCATTTTTGTCGTTTCATTCACGATACGATATAAGATATGTAGAAGGACATCAAACTGAAGATTCATTTATTTGATATGCATTTTATAATAATTTGTATACACTTTCAATAAAAAGCTCACTGATGGGATTGGGAAAATTATTTTATAACTATTGAAAAGAAATATAAGCTGTTGGAAATTTCAAGATCATAATTTAACAGAAATATCAAAAGTATTATTCATCGATTAGAATCCAGCATAATCTATATTTTCAGAATGATTTGAAATATCTGTTTTTATGAAGAAAATATGAAGAATTGTAAGATTTATTTTAGTTAATTAAAAAAGACAATAATTCTATTAAAAAAACTTATCTAGGGATTTTTTAAAAAATATATTTACTTAGAAAAATTTGATATAAGTATGTGAGGAAAAATACATCTCTCAAAAGTCAAACTCAACTCATGAATATATGTATTATAATTTGGTGTTAAAATAAATTGTGAGATCGGAGAGAATACTAAAGTTAACACCAAGAAATAATAAAAATATAAATTGAATCGAAAGCTAGAAGTTATAATATTATGTAAAGAAAAAAACTTTCAGAAATGACATAAAGATTCAAGCTAAGTCCATTGCATTTTAAGTTCCTGAAAGACTATATTTTGATGCAAAAATCAGAAATTCATATGATCTTTTTCGAAGTAAAACTGGAAAAATACTAGTGGGATAAGAAAAAAAAAACCAAATTTTATTTTTATGTATTATAAAATTACAAATCAACATATTTTAAAACAGAAATAAAAATGTCTTAATTAGAATTCTACAACTTTTTTTGAAATTTTGAGCATTTTACTATTTTAATTAATTTCTACATTTTTGCGTGTATAATTAATTCTGAGAGCGGTTACAATAAGATCAAGATAAAATTCGAGTTTTTTTGTTGTTGTTTTTAAAATAGCATATATATATATATATATATATATATATATATATATATATGCTTTAAAAACCTTTATTATCATGTGATTTTGTTTTTTTCAGTACGTTTTTTTTTTTAGAGTCTAAACAGAGAATAAATCTACATACTATTCATGAGATAGGAATCTAAATTTACAGTAAATGGGCTGTATAATAATGTATTTGGTGTGTACAATAAGGTATATAAGTTATATGGGTTGTGTGTATAATACTTTAGTAATTCTTCAATTATAAATAAATTATAAGCAAATCCTGTAGAAGCTATTTCGCATTTTTAATCGTTGAATCTCATAATGGCTTTCTAGCCTGGGTGTGGATTTTAAAGTATCTGAAATCCTAGCCGATATCAACTAATTTGTATTCATCTTATGCTTTATTATTAGAAATTTGGGGGGGAAATTTCAAATATTTTTTTGATTTATTCATAAGATTTCCTTCTCCAATCCTACATAGCTTTTATTTTATGTCCCCTCCATTATTGCTATACAAAATTATATTAAATATGCTTATATTTTTTCCCCTGTGCTTCTGCCCTGAAAGGATTTTAATTAATTGCAGAAAACTGGCTACATAATAACTTCTTTAAATGTTTTGTAAAATATTAAAGAATCTCTCTTTGGTCACAAATTGAAAATGAGTTGCTCAAGCCTGTAAAGAGTACAAGTTTTTTTTATGTGGTATTATTTGAAAATCAATTTTAAGTATTTCATTATTATCAGTTTGTATTATAGGTTTAATTATTTTATTAGTATTATATTTTGCGTGTATTACGAGAATAATTATTTTATAAAGTTCTAAATACGAAGAAAAAAAATCGTGACTCAAAATATAAGAAGTATAGCAAACATTAATAACTATCAGGAAATACAAACTGAAAAATTCAGAAATAAAGGTAAAACTCAATAACAAAACAAAATCAAGAATTTTATAAAGCAAATCATAAATCAATTTTACTGCCTTTTCGATCCGGACTCAAAACAACGTCTTTAATCCTTTGTTCTAGAACGTAGAACGAGTTCTTTCCATGACTCATTAACCTTGTTTTTCTTACAAAGAAGCGATGTAAGAATGTTTTAAATTTACAATGACATCAGATAGGAAATCAAACAAGCAAATCAGCGGCTTGAACGAGGTTTGAAGCACCTTACAGCAGTATTTGATGATCATTATGAGCTCCATCATGACTTAACTCAGAAACCCAATAGTCGTTAGGGAAAGTCTCTCTAAATAGAGCTGTCTACCATCATTGCTGGCTTCGTTAGGCAACGCTAATTGCAGTCGGGATGTTGATAAAGGCTACGATACTGGAATGGAGTATACCTAACGACAATGCTTCATGCTGATGCACCAAGTCTCAGGACTCCAGATTATAGCTATTTTAAGGTACACAGCTCCATCTCTAAAAATTCAACTCGCATACTTTCATTGACAGTGATTCAAGAGAGCTTTGTACAAACATCACAAATGTCAATCAAGTTAAAATGCAAACACGAAGCTCGTTCATAGCTGTGCTCTGAGAACCTATAGCATTCCACTCTTACAACACATACTTGATTATCTATGCTGCATTTTTATTTCTTAGGGCTGTAAATTGATTTCAATGTCGCCAAGATAAGTTTTTATGAAATTTAAGAAAATGTAGTTTTGATAAACTTAAAAGGATTGTTTTCTTTCGGTTTATATGAAAATATAAAAGCTGAAAGGTTTATTATTAAAAAGTAACTGAAAGCAATTATATAAAATTTATTTAGAAATGTTATTCATTTATTTTGAAAGAAAGCCTTTTATGGTTAATATATCTTTATATGATTTCTATTAAAATAATAAATCATTTTATTTTTACGAATAAGAAGAATTTAAAAGCGGAAAAGTAAAGTTATTTGTTCTATTGAGATTTCTATAAGCTAGGAGAATATATTTAATATAAGGCATTTACTGCAAGCGTGGGTTATTTGTGTATTATGCGCTATGTATTCAATCTATGCTTCTTTAAGTACAATTTTTCTTTTCAATGTCATCATGATTATACAACAGTTTTATTTTTTATTTTGTTGCAAAAAGGCATAAGAATTACGCAGGATTTGTTGATGAAGTTACGAGTTTTTCGAACATTTTATCATGCAGTTTCACAGAAAAACAGTTTGTGATAGAAAAAGTATATAATTGGATTTTTATTACGATATTTCAGTTCAATATGAAAAAAAAAAAGAATGTAAACATGTAAGTAATTCAAGTCTTTATTTAATCATAGAAGTAGTTGACAATCAATAACATATTTAAGCATTTATTGCCATCAACTCAGCCTTTCTCTATTCTTAACCACTCAATTCTGTGATTATGTCAAGAAATTTCATCAAATTTCTGTAATTTTTAATGATGTGAAAACACGCACATATATGTACTGAATGAAAGTAGCTTTTGAGTACTATGGTAAACAATTAGTAATTTTAAATGTTAAATCACTTTTTTAGAAACAAAAAAGTAGATTAAAATTATATTCTTGTGAAAATTTATTAAATGGGTGAAAAGCCACGAATTAAATATCCATTAATTTGTTTCAAGAGCTTGTAGATATTTCACCAATATACTCGTTATAATTGATTTCCAGCCCTGTATGAACTTGGAAGGAAATAATACTTTATAAAACTTAATATATATTTTTTAATCTTAGTGAATGCTTTAACTACATTAAACTTTTTAGTTAATTGAAAAAGTACCACCGCATATTTTGATGCATGTTTGAATAATTAAAAAAATAAACTTTTAAGCTAAATAATTCTAAATAGATCTTTTATTTATTTAATGATCACTTATTGTTGTATTTACTTCAAATATTATTTAGTAAATCATGGTTTTTTTTGTTCGTTTTTTTAAAAATGTTATTGTTTATTCAAAACAGAACTAAAATTGTAAAAAGTTATTATTTAGAAGAGGTTGAAATCGTTTTTATTAATATTACCATGAGTTAATTATTTTTGTTTGTCTTTGTGAAGCTGCCGCACAATTTTTATCTTAGTTTATTTAATCTTCTTGGAATGCATGAGCTGCTGGAATTTTTTTAGAAAATTTTAAGGCTTTAATGATACACTTATTGTAAATTAATAATAAGTTAGTCAATGGCAAGATCTGAATGAGTAATTATTGTTTTAAACAGGAATAGAATTTTTTAATTTAATTGTTCTTAATAAGTAAAGATAAACATTTCGTAATATGAATTGAATATTATTGTAGAAATATTTAAATGCTTTACAAAGATAAGTATAATGGATGCCACGATTAATGACAAAAAAATATGGAGCTGAAATAAAGTGGAGGATAATATTTTTGTTAAATTGAATTTTCTCGGGGGAGGAAAACGGTTTAGTACAAACCAATGACTGTTAAAATGGTAACTTTTTTATTGATATAAATATCTGTATCAAAAGTTTGAGGATATTTCTTTCATATTGAAACACTGCATGCATTTTTTATAAAAAAGTTAGAGTTTGGAACTGGGCCTTTTTTATCTTCTCTAATCACAAAACTGCAAGTAATCCAATAATTATTGATAAAATGAATTTTTTTGTCTATATATATATATATATATATATATATATATATATATATATATATATATATATATATATATATATATATATATATATATATATTATATATATATATATAAAGCTCTAAAAACCTCTACTTAAGCAATCTCTAATATTTTTAAATTTGTTTCATTCATTACAAAGAATATTTAATTTCATTTATAAGGAGCAGCTTTATTTAACTTATAAATGAAATTAAACATCCTTTGTAATGAATGAAATAAACTAAGAATTTTATTGAAGGATTTGAATATTTAAGAGCTTTGAGAGAACTAGTGACCTTGATATTATTTGAAAATTGTATGACCTTTTTAATATATATATAATAACTATATATATATATATATACACACATAGCCTTAACTATATATATTTCTTCACTTTATACATTTTATATAAATAAGAAAACCTGGAAGGAATACTAAACATGAAGTGTAAAATATTTCCTTAGTTTTGTGAACAGCAAATAATAATGATAATTATTTTTATGAAATAATCAGTTTTTTAGAATAACCAGAAAAAAAATTCACCTCCTAAAAAAAGCTTTATTTACTTTTATTTTAAATGTTTTGGCAAACCATATATTTCTTGTCCAGACTCAAAGTATTTCATGTTAACCAGTGTAGTGAGTTGTAGTGCATTTGTAAATATAATATACAATATATTGTATTTTGTTTTACCTATAATATATATATTGCTAATTATATTAACATTATTATGTTGCTAAAAGTTCTTTAATGAAAGTATATCTCAATGAGAGAAAGATGTGCTTAATTAAATATCTCAAACAATAGTTAAATGTATGTAATTCTCAAGATATATATGAGAATGATTTATAGGTTTTATTTCAGCTATTTAAAAAGACACCATTTTTGTTGTTTGAAATTAGAAATTGGAAAGTACTTTTTTAATAATAATAAAACGAGAGAATATGCCTGTAATCTCCATGCTGACATAAATAAGTTTGGAACATTCTTCTAAGTAACCTTGTTTATGTTATCAACAGGAAAAAAACATGTCTACTTTTATTGACAGACACTATTTTACATTTTAAGTAATTTAAATATAAGTATACAAATACAGATTTTCATACTTCTCTTTTAGTGCTCACAGTACAGTTGTTACATTATTGCTAGTTTTCAGGTGGGTACATTAAAAATAAATAAATAAATTCTTCTGTCCTATTTTTTGTGAACGAATTTTAATCTTTTTGTGCATGAAAATTTTAACAAATCACAAGAAAAAATTGCTTCGTTTAAAAAGAGAGAGAAGGATAATTGTATGCAAATTATATAAATAATATACGCAAATAATATATGAAATTTTAGAGTACAAAACAATTTTTATTCTTTCATTTTTTTCAACAAAAAGTCATATGTTCAAAATTCTATTTATGTATATTATTAAGATGGTTTTGATATTCTCTAAAACTACGAAGCAAATAATAATCAAAAGTAATTTCACTGCTTCTAATTTTTTTGTTTTGTTCCTTCCTGATATGTTTAAGTAATTTTTACACTCCCTCGTTCAACAGTATATGTGTCATCAAAAACTGCATCCATACCTTTACGGTAATTTTTGCTGTTATGGTAACATCGCATTGGAAATAGATTAATCAATACAATTCCAGTTAAATTGCTCTAAAGAGATGCAAATATCCTATTTGTTTACATAATACCTTCCTTCTATTTAAAGACAAAAGTAACGACAATCTATAGTAAAATTTGAGTTAGTTTAATCGGAAAATATATAATCTAATTTTGCATGGACTCTGAATGGAAGAATTCATTTTGAATCTTTCTTTTTAATTTTAAAAATAACCGTATAATACATATATACAAGAGCCTATGTAGATTAAAAGTTTTTAATTCAGTATTTTTTGTGTGTGCATGGTTTAGGGTATAATTATACTATAGCTGTAACGTGCAGAGTAGGTTAATTATACGCAGAACGATTTACAAAAGATCAAATTCTACAAAGCGACTTTAGGATCGAAACAGTCTTCCCTTTCTTCAAGCCCATAAAAAAGTGACATCTTGAGTAGCGCTTCTTAGGTGAGTTTTCCAATTCCGAGTAACAAAAAGTGCGTTTTAATCCTTACAAATGTACGCTTTCATCAGGTGATGTCGTCCTGAGCCAAGCTGCAACGAGCGTTCCTTAGGGCAAACGGAAAGGGCCGTGAAAAATCCGATGCGCCTCGTGATTCATCTTCTCTAGAAGAATTCGTTTTGGATCCATCTCTTAAGTGTTTAGTGCCTTCCACGCCTACTCGCTTAGGGAGTCGAGCGAAAACGCTTCCTCCGCATCGGTGTCTCGTTACCAGTCATCTCTCATGATGTCAGATGAAGCTAATTAAGGTTCACGAAACCAACTTCACATCGGGGCCCAACAAATGACACGTAGAAATAAAGACGCTCGCATCTCCGTTGACTATTTGTATCCTCGACAGATGGGACTCGACGTCACCTGTAGATCCCTCCGAGAAAGCTCCTGTTACTCAGGGATTCAGCCTGTCTGGGATTGTGGAGCGAGGGAGACAGTCGGGTGCGTCCAAACAATCGGGAGGGCTCTTTTGCAAGCCTTGCTTAAATACTTTTTGTTTAATGATGTTTGAAATGAAGGTATTTGGCTTGGAGGCTCTGTTTTCTGTATAAATGATTTTTCCAAAGACATAATGTAAATAGATCATCACAAAGGGTTCTAGAGGAAAGCAAAGTTTGCTTAACTCTTTAAGGATATCGTGTTGAAGATTATTTAAACACTGTCTTCGCATAATAGTAAAGAATGAAAATCAAAGTTGTAAAACTTTTTTAAAATTAACATTGTATCATGACATCGCTGTCCTATATAACCAGTAGCATACTTTATTATGATACTTATTTCTGTTTGAATAGATTCTTTCTTTTCTCATGTATTCACATTTAGACTGAGACTTTAATTGGGTGCTCCCTTTTTGTATTAAAAGAAAAATGTGCTTATTTACGAAATATTATTAGATTTCTTTAAAAAAGTAGTATTATAAAGAGATAAAGGAATTGTTATGCTGTAAGTTTTCATTTAAAAAGGGAGATATATTTTCTGTCTGAAAATGCATTTGGAATTTAGTTCAAGATATTTTAAATTTGGCCAAGACTGCTTTAAGGAACACAAATAACAATAAGAAGAAAGAAACGTTTCTTCCATTTTACCTGAAAGGAGTATTTAAAAGAAATACAGCATTGTGTTTATATTGACTGTAATAGATGAGAATCATTGAGACAGTAAATATACAAACGTTTAGATTTCGCCAGTCTTCTTTGGAATTGTTACTATGGGAGTCACGGATAACTGGCAAGAAGAGGAAAGTGTTCAAGCCCCCAAATGTTTACAAAGAAAGTCGTGAAAAGATGTAAGGAAATAACAAGCAACTGAGGGAAACTAAAGTAAATTTTAAGTAAACAATTTCAAATATTATCGACTCTTGGTAAAAATACTGAAAAATGAGATTTTAATTGGATTGAGCCAATTACAATATAATATTAATTAGAAACTGATTTAATTTACTACACGTTATTTATAAATTGTTTGCTGATCAGTAGGATTGGTTTATGAACAAAATTAAGTGTTAATGCTTAATACCAGAAATAAGCACAACCAAATACCTTTTTTTAATAAATGTGTAACATTTTGGAAATCAAAATCGGTAATAAAATATTCTTTTCATATTTCTGTATCCTTACAGATTTAAACGTAAATGATAAAAAAAAATTAACAAAAAATTTTGTTTTGAAGTACTTTAACTACAACGTTGTGGAAATGTAAAATAAACAAAAAAGTCTGTTTTTACATTTTTATTTAAATAATCATCAATAAAAAACTATTAATTGTAAAGCATTAATCGGACAAGGTTTGTAATTTTGATTTCCAATGCTAAGTACTCGTAAAAGAGTTTCATAATTTAATGCTTCGCGTGTTTGAAATTTCAGGAAAGGAATTCATTCAAAATAATTCTATATTTTAATGATAAATGTATTTCTATAAATGTATTCTAATACTTGTACTCAAATTGTTTGTCAGTTTCAAAGACTAGTTATTCTTTATATCTATTTAATTGTCTAGAACAGAAAGACTATAATGAAGTCTATTTTAAAACATTGATAGTTCGTAATGATGATTTTAATTCTCATAGTTGATTTCATATCTTAATACCCTCATATAAATATAAATTGCATTATATTTATACTATATTTAAGTATTAATTTATAACATGCCATTACAGTGGATAGTCCTTTCGTTTCCATTTTGTGTTTCAAAAGAGATTCATTTCTTGAGTACCAGTTAATTTTTCGGTAAAAATGCATTTGTGATAATTTCAATAATTTTGATATGAAGTCAAGTGAATTTTAGAGATACATAAGATTTATTTACCTAATGAGTTTCCCACAGGTAAAAGTTTGGTCAGTTCGATTTTTTTTATTTCATTTGCTAATTTCACAACTAAGAAAATATTTTGAGACCGGTTCTAAGAAGAGAATGTTAAATTATATAAGACATATTTCTGCTCTACCAAATTCCAATGATTTTTTGTTCAATCTGACTGTGTAGAAATCTAAGGTTTTCTGAATTGTGAGTCAAAAAAGAATTACTATTGGTATGTTCCCCCTCCTCCCCCAAATATTCCATTTCCTGGTTTTTAAACAGAATATTTGTAAGACCAACATTATTGAATCGATTTAAAAATCCCAGGATATATTCGATTACTGGTAAGCCCTCAATGTGAATAGTGATCGAAATTCAGTATTAATACAGTTGTTAATTATCCTAATAATTATTTTTACAAAATTTGAATTCGTTTTACTTAGATATTTAGAATTTTACTTTTATTTCAATGTTTTCCCTTCACATTATCTTAAAAATATTTAGAAAAGTTCTTTAAACATGAATTTCAAAAAAAAAAAAAAGGATCACATTTATTATTTATATTCATTTTCAAATTTTTATTAAAACCGAAAAAATTCGATATGAGACATTGCTTCATGTGTGTAAATAAGAATTAAAGTAAAATTAATAGCTTAAAGTAATTTACACATTTAAGAACCAGTAAAATATCTATAAAGTAACTTTATGCAAATTTAGATGAAGATATTGTTATATATATGAAATTGAGAAACACTGCATTTTGATATTTTAAGAAAAAATTAGAGAGTTCTCAAGTAAGTAAAAGGAAAAAATTACTGTATTACTTCGAGTTGTAAATCACATTTGAAAATAGTTTCATTGTCTGGGAAAATAAGATACGTAAAAAAAATTCATTCTTTTTCTTTTCTTCCCCCACTTTAATTTTTTGAAAAATATGAAAAAACATTTGCAGATATTATTTTATTTTTTATTTTAAAAGAAGTTCAACTTGTACTATAAAAATTTGAAGATTTCTTGAAATTAGAGAGTTCTCAAGTAAGTAAAAGGAAAAAATTACTGTATTACTTCGAGTTGTAAATCACATTTGAAAATAGTTTCATTGTCTGGGAAAATAAGATACGTAAAAAAAAATTCATTCTTTTTTCTTTTCTTCCCCCCCACTTTAATTTTTTGAAAAATATGAAAAAACATTTGCAGATATTATTTTATTTTTTATTTTAAAAGAAGTTCAACTTGTACTATAAAAATTTGAAGATTTCTTGAAATTAGAGAGTTCTCAAGTAAGTAAAAGGAAAAATTACTGTATTACTTCGAGTTGTAAATCACATTTGAAAATAGTTTCATTGTCTGGGAAAATAAGATACGTAAAAAAAAAAAAAAATTCATTCTTTTTTCTTTCTTCCCCCACTTTAATTTTTTGAAAAATATGAAAAAACATTTGCAGATATTATTTTATTTTTTTTTTTAAAAAGAAGTTCAACTTGTACTATAAAAATTTGAAGATTTCTTGAAATTTTTTTCGTGTATATGAAACAGATTATAAAGATGACCTTATATATATATATATGTGTGTGTGTGTGTGTCACTGATTTTGAAATGCATTTAACTTTAATAATAATTTAATTTGAAATTTTATGCTATCAAAATTCAATTGATTTGATGAAGAGAAAAAAAATAGGTTTAAAGTGCATAACACATAATTTCAACATAATTAAATGAGGCTTTTAAGCATTCAAAGTTTATTCGAAGCAATTACAAATTTAATGTTTTTATGACATTTTTTTTATTTAGACAATTGCAAAACAATGCAGTCTTCTATTTCTACAAAAATATTTCTTTTTTTTAATTCGAAGAAAATATTTGAAACAAATTTTCTCTTCCCAAATTTTATATCTCTGTGTTTAGAGAATATCTCTGTTGTTGTTTGATCTTACTTAGTACTGTTAATTGGCTACCTTAAAGAGCTGCATTAAATAAATCCGCACTGAGTTAAGCATTATTTATACAAAAAATAAGTAATTTGTTCCTATCAAATTTTATTGAAAGAAAATATTTGTATATTTAACTAAAATTAATGAAAAACAATACAAAGAGGGAAAGTAAAAATAATGAAACACTTTTCATTGTTTATTGTTTACAAAATGAAAAAGGAAACCATTATGTTTAACGAGAAAATCAATCAGTTCTTTGCACTTTTCTTCTTTTCTTTTATGCTTCATGAGATAACATATATAGCATATAGTTTACTAACTTTTTCTTTGTTTCGAAGATTCTTTTTTTCATTTCGATCATTTTCTTCAATCAGTTCCAACGCTTTTCCAATGGCATTGAATAATTCTTCAAAATTTTTTCAAGATTTCTTTTTTCAGTTTGCTTATTTTTTTCAGCTCCCCTTTTCTAATCTTGTTCTTCTTTTGTGCTGATGAGAGATTTGCCATCAAGATATCTAGAGTTCGTTTGAATATGCTCTTGAGTCGAAACTTAAATCATGTCTTCCGTAACGTCAACTCATAGTGTATCCATTTAAGGATCAAAGCCACACAAATAATTATGGTAATGAGGCAAAACAATGTTGATAAACAATCAATATGATTTTCATATTATTTTTACTCACTTTATTCCATACATGCTTGTTATTCTCAATAGCATTTGGATCATTACAACTTTTCTTAATATTATCAAAAATGGGCCATTTTCACCAGTGATATTATTATAGTGGAAATTGAAGCAAAATCTTTCCAAACTGCATATAGCAAATCAATTAATACTATATATATATATATATATATAATTGAAATTTATTACTCAATGTACTAATCATACAAAAATGGTGTGAGCACTGAGTGAAACCGGCCAGTGTGAGGTGCACCTGTATTTCAATCAATAATTATGAAGCAAATCAAATTAAAAAAGGCAATAAATTATTTTTTTATGGTAGATTACATCAAATTGCTGAAAGAATTATTACACATTATCACAAAAGAAAAAACAATAATAAAACACAAAATATAATGAAAAATAATAATCGAATTTGTGTAGACTCTGGAATGAAATGGGCAAAGTTTTTAATAACGGACAGATGATGGGAAAAGTTATCGAAGAGAAATTCATGACTATACACACAGAAAAATAAAACTTGAACGCAATAATCAAAGACATAATTAATTTTTTTTCTATTTGATTCATATTCTTAAAAAAAAAATCGTACACAACAACTATTTTGCAAAATGTTTCGATTGGAAGTATGTGTAGTTCATTTAGTGTAATGTAAAGAAATATTGTGGCAAATATTTTATGATTATATCCTTGAGTCTATAAATTTAAACTAGTGCTTGATAATTAAAATGATTTTAAAAAATGTTTTTAAAAATATACTTACATGATTTTATAATCTTGTTTGTTATATGCTAAGAAGGAATTAGGACTTTTTTTTTGAAGAGTTCACGAACCCTTTCACTTTGAAAGCAAAAACCGCTTTCTGTAAACTATTTTCCTGGTAATCCTTTAAAAGCTCGGCAACTCAGATTTCTCGCATTCTGCAATAAAACTCGTATGTGATCAAGTTGTCTCTAATCAATAAGATAAATGAGGTGAGGAATTTAGAGAAGTTGTTACTACGGTGTTAACATAAACACGCGACTGTCCCTTAAATAATCTCTTAAACATCGTTGGAAACTTTAGTAGCATCCTAACATGCTTACTTACGCAGATCTGTGGTAGAGCGCCATAAATAAATTCGGTTCTTGATCCTGCTAGTTTTGCTGTATATTATCTTTTGCAAGTTTTTTTTTATCCCAGCTGTTTCACGGTGTGACTTAAATATGTACTGCCTATAATGGTGAATGCTCCAGTCAACTTTTTAGGAAATAGGAAAAGTTGTGCTTTAAGACACTGGAATTAGTTTCACGAATGAACTCTTATATTTTTATTCATTTAATTCTCGCACGAATGGAAACGAAATTTTAAATATTATTGTTTGTAAAATAGTGATGATATATGTTAGTTTCTCTCTCGTGCAAAATATCATACTCTACACGCATGTTAATTTGCTTGCAGTTGATTCAGGCATACTTTATCGATTAGCAATACCCTCAGTGGATTCCAGCCACCCGTCTATATAATGACTGTATTTCATTTCTTGTACAAAAGGGCATTACTCTGACTCGCACTCTGATCAATATTAATCATTCCGTGAGTCAATAGAGTCAACTTCATTTATTCCAGATTAAAATAATTTATAATTACTATTTAAGACTTATATTTACATAAAATTTTTTAAACACATGAACAAAAAAAAATAGTAGCCATACTATAGTTTAATTTTGCTTAGTACGTACCTCATTTTTTTGTATTTTTGTTTATCTAGAGGCTAGGTTCTTGTCGCGATAATAATTGATTAAAATGAGTTGATTTTTTCGACACAATCTCAAAGGATTCTTTCAACAAGTACGCGTATTTGTTAAACCAGTCATAATGTAAGGCTATTTTTAAATCAGTGTGTTTGCTAATACTTTATTATTTTTCAAATTGAGAAATAATTTTGATATCGCATTTAGAAAATTAATCAAACAGTTTTCCTCCACTTTTTTAAAAAAGAAAAATGTATTTAGTGTTAGATGAATTAATATTTTGCATTTTGAAAAGATTCAGCATGAATTTTTTTTTGTTGATTATAAAATGACAATTAAAAAGATTCTCTTAAAAATTTGCTTAGCAAAAAGTTATTTATTTATTTATGTATAGAGTAGATGGCAAAATTTGTAAATCTTATATAATGTTGACAAATCAAAATGAAATCAAACAATTTTTCTTCATCTTTCCTACTTTTTTCCTATCTGAAAAATCTAGACCTAGACAAGTAAAATAATTTGTAGGAAATAAGGGCATAAAATATACAATGTTGTTATCTCAACTGATTATTTCATATCATCATGCCTTTTTCGATCGGCAATTTATTTTATGCTTATTTTGCTTCATAAGTGACTTGGTTCTGTCAGTTAGGAAAATGTTAATTGTGATATTACGTATGTCAGTCGGTTAGCAATGTACTCATGTGACTTGAGTGCAGAGCAAGCCATCTGTGTACATTGATTAACCATCGGTGGAAAAATGTATCCCTTATGCAGCCACTAATAGTTCAATCTGTTACGCCATGTGAGTCTAAATCAACCTCAAATATAAGAAAAGGTAAACACCGAATCCTTTGAGACTGCAGATAACAATCGGTGACGATTTGGCGCCACATCGCATTTCATTTCTTTGTTTCGAACTTCTGCTTTGCATTTCGAATAAATTAAAAGTGCAACCTACAGTAGGAATAAAAAACGAATATATTACAATGTTTTTTTTTGGCATTGCTGTTTCCTTTCACGGGACATTGTTTATGCATTATTTATCCAGAGTAGGCGAACGTTTTAGAAATTGATCTTGGTTTTTCTAATGTAAGAAGCGATCGCTAGTTTCCAGCAATTTTGAAAACAAGCATGGTGGTTCTGTAAGTTCTAATAGTAATTTCGAAACAAATAATTCAATAACTTCTTATTTTAAAGTATATAGCAATGATACTCGTCAACATTTTCAAATTAACTTACAGATTACTTAAAGAGAAATTTATTTCTGTATTGTGTGAGAGTACATATATGCTGATTGAATAAATTTGCATTGTATATGAAACATTTACGATATATATTATTGAATAAATTACGAAGAAGTAAGCTGTTACTTGTTTGAAAGCTGTTACTTGTGTTACTCAAATAAAAAATCGATTGAAAATATTTTAGAAACTTTCAATTATTTAGCTTGTTTTTAGAATTGGAAGGACTTATTCAAATTTTGTTCGAATTCAACATGATTTCAGGATTAGATGGGATATAACCTAATTTTTTTACCTAATTTTTTGTATTTGCTATTTCTGAAATTTAGGTATACTGTTTCTGTTTTTTTACAAAAATCATAAAGCTAAGCGGCCATCAAATGAGGAAATAAGTATCCTATCTAAAGGAGAAAAGGTTAAAACTTAATTATGCATTAGTTATTTTGCTTAGCTTGATTATTAAAACATCACAAAATATTCGACGTAATCATTTATGTGTGTAAAAAAATAATAACTGCGTTTAAAGTGAAAAAACTCTTAATTTGAATTTAAATTAACTCATGTTTTAACTTTCCATGGACATTTTAGCTGTTATTTGTTATGATTTAATTTGATTACCAAATTATTTTGTGCCGGTGGTATTGCTGATGAAATGTAGAGCACATTCTTTTGTATTAATACAAGATTCAGAGTTACATTTAGAGTACATATGCCCATTTATTGGTCTCCTATTTTTCTGAACTCGCATTGATTGACTTTTTACTTAGAGCAATTTTGTTTTTAATTAAAATTTTTAATTCTTATTTATTTTTTGGGATTTCGCTTGCCCTTGTAAACTTCCTGATATATTTTGAGGAATATTAGGAATTTTTGTTATTTTTCAATAAAAAAGGGCTACAAGAGAGAGAGAGAGGGAAATAAATGTTCTGAATTTTGGGGCATTCCCAGTTTTACTTAGATTTAAAGAAATTTGTAGTAGAACTCTAATCAACAAAGTAATATAATTATAACAGTCTTTTAAATTTTTAATTTTTTAAATTTCTATATTAACCCTGATCATAAAAAGAGCTAACTGTTACATTTCTCAGTGAATAGAAATGTAGATTTGGAACAGAAGCAACAGTCTTCTCTATCATGTTGTTATTTTCAAGGTAGGATCACGAATCTAAAATGGGATTTTAATCAGCTCAGTCGACATTATGATCTACTATGATAAAACGCATTTTCACAACAAGACACCCGGTCTCTCAATTAAATACTGTAATTATCTCAGATCAATTTAAATACATGGCTGTAAGGAGATTCTTATTTCTCCGTTTCCTGGATGTCTCAAGTGTCGACAAAGAAAACAGGATTGTGGTTGACTCGTCATCAGACACTTGATAAATGTTTTTTATGCAGATGCAGTCGCACCTTTTGCTTAGTGAAATTTGTCTCTTATTAATAAATCATTTATAGAAGGAAATGTCTGATTATAATGTCATTCCGAATATGCTTTAATTGTATGCCTTACGACACAGGCATAATTTATTCGAAGTAAGTGTTAACTTTGGGTGTTTCTTTGAATCATTTATCAAGGCACAAATGTTTCGTTCACCCTACATTTTCTTTATCCGTCGAGGACAGTCATTCCATTAATAATACAGAAAGCAGACCGATGGACATTTACATTAGAAATAAATACTGGGACAATAAACTAGTATTTATCTTCTTATGACATTTAACTAAGAAACCGCCCAAGTTGCTTAGAGTCGTTAGTAATCTCAGAAAGGTACAAGTACGAAGCCGCGTATTTATTCAATTTATGCCGATGTGCTACAAAGTAAGAAAAGCATACCTCCTCACTAAATATACCAGTTAAATTTTCCATTATCAAGTATTTAAAAGCAATTGACCTTTATTTTATAGACCTTGACTTTTAATTTTTCTTTTAGTCTTAGAAATTGTATTAAATTCTAAGGAAAATTGAATCTAGTTTCTATCAATTCACATAAATGCATCTGTAAGCGAATGGATTAAATTTCTTCATTCGATAGATTTCATCTATTACTGTCGCATAAATAGAAAAACAACACTTGACGTTTCAAGATGCGCAAATGCCATGCAACATAGTTGTATATAGTCATTATATACATTTAGCAATCTTATTTTTGTCATCCTAACATTTTCATAACTGGAAGCACCTATTGTTATTTGACACTTTTAAGAGGCTAATAGCTTTTATTACATCTATATTACTATATTTTTACGCATCATAAAGTAGATGGACGTATTGAACAATTCTCATTTTCATTGTAACTGAAATATATAATAAAATGCTTCTTCCTGAGACAGCCCTCTACCTTTGAAAAGATTAAAATACATAAACTTAATGTAAGGTTTCAATAATAAAATAACAGCTAAAGATTCAATGCATACGATGACAACAGTAGTCAATAAATTTAGTAGAGGAACTACAAAATTCATATAATCACAACCTAAAACCCAAACCCAAGAGAAATGCTTCAAGTTCTCAGAAAAAAAAGACTTTTTGAATATACTCTAAGCAACTCTACTCCTTTTCCTGGTTCATCAGTAAACTGCTGTTTATGTTGAGATTTTTTAAACGTACTCTAATTAAAAAAATAAATAGTGCAGGGAAATTACATAATCTTTGACAAATAAATTTAACCTCACAGTCTTTAAAATACCCTGAATGAAATAAAAATGAAATATATTGCTGCTTAAAATACGTTATTTTTCCAAAGCGAAAAATCATTTCTAAAAGTATAAACTCTTGAAACGTGATAACGCCAATTCTTAAAACTAGGAATCATATTTTCAATCTTACTTGATTAATTAACATAGCCACTCAGTCAAAATCTTAGACAAATCTATAATTTTTTGTTATGTGCTGATTTTTTTTTTTAAAAAAATTATGCATTTTTTAAGTTACAAGAATGAAATAAATGCAACGATTATCATTAAAAGTCATTACTTTTTTCAATGAATATCTTTTTCCTCTTTCTTTTCTCATTGCCAAATTCTCCAGTCAGTTAAGTCTTGTACGCCAGTAATCTTTAATTGAGCGCGGTGAAGTCACAACAGTGACAAATTTGCTCGTAGATAGGGATCTTGGAGCCTTGGAAAAACCGTGAAATCGTCCCGCAACCTGCTCAGCATTTTCTTGAGCATCAGTTGTATCGTTTTTGGAGAAATGGAAGGATCCATTTCGAGTCCCCTCGGAAAATACGTCATAAGTTATTTTCTGGTTATCAATTATATCCTTAATGGCCACTGACATAGCTCCCTTTGTTCTTTAACTTCTGTTTGTGATCTCATTTCCCCGAAATGCGCGCTTTAATTGCAGGGAAGTACTTAATGATAAATAGATCATTATGAAGTAGTACTGGTTAACAGCATGTGCTTTCAGTTTCGAATTACAAGCGATCCTCTGTAGAAGGTTACCAATGGCGTGTTCCGTTGCCGACCATATGTAAGCTTTCAGATGCTTATGCAAGGTTAAGCGTAAAAGAAACGTTTCTTTGAAATAAAATGCTGCAGACACGAGCAGCTCGTTAATAATGAATAAACAAGAAAGATTAAAAGGGCCAAGTTGGATTTCAACGCGCTGCGAGGGTGGAAGAAAAAAAAGGGAACCAAGTTATAATGGGAGTTAGGTGTATGTCATCCTTTACCAGTTTTTTGGCGTGAAAAATGCCTCAAAGGATGTTTAACAGATAAGAACAATAAAAATTACGTTTCGAGAAGAACGAAAATAAAAAAAAATCAAATTTATGACACGCAAATAACCTGAAGCTAGACGATTAAAAACTATTGTATGTTTACAGTCAAGCTTTCCTATATCAGAGTTCTTTTTGTTACGTCGAAAATATTCATGCATTATTAAAACGTTTTTATGTGACAAAAAATAGATGCATTGAACTTTTGTTTAAATATTTGTGGATATGTCCTTTTTTAAATATTCAACCCTTAAATGCATGTTTTTTTTGTTATGAGTTTTAAAAAATCATTTTTTTATAGGAAGGTAGCCATAGGTTGCGTAGAAATAAATAAAGCATCCAGGTAATAATACTGACTATTTATTTTGAAAAAAAGTTGTATGTAGACATTTGGCAACGTACAGTATTTCTCAAAAATCTTCTAATAAAATTTACAAATACAACATCAAAGATTGATCATCAAACTTTCACACATCACTTGACAAAAAATTAAAGTAATTTGTTTTTTAAATTAGATAAATCACCCTTTATAGAAAACTTGAAAATAGAAAATATCTGTCCTAGTAACACACTGAACTTTATCACCGACTACATTCAAATGTCAATTTAAGTGGAACTGGAATGTAGACAATTGTCAACAATATGCATTTTAAGAGTTAAAGAAAAAGTTATAGTAGCTTATCTCATGCTTTTTCAATTCATACTATTAGTTCACACTCTACCTATATATATATATATATATATATATATATATATATATATAAAATTTAAACAAGATATGTATATATATATATATATATATATAATTTAAATTAGATATGTATATATATATATATATATATATATATATATACATATCTTGTTTAAATTTTCAATCTTTAATAAAATACCTTTTATTCGTCCACTCAAGTTCATATACATTTTTTTGAACTTGTAGTGGATGACACTTAATGTTAATACAGTTTTTTCAAATATTAATTCATTAATTAAGAAATAAATAGTAACAAACAAAATAATAGTCCAACACCATGTATAAAAAGGAAAATCACTCGTTGTGTCACTGTAGCGCGATGGATAGCACGTTAGACTTCTAATCCAAAGGTCGTGGTTTTGAATCCAAACCTGGGATGGCCTAATTTCTGAGAATATGATTTCTTTTTACGATACTATTTTATTGGAATAGTTAAATTTAATTGATGAATAAATAGTTAAAAAATAAAATAATAGTCCAACACCATACATAGAAAGCAAAATGGAAAATAGTAACGAAAATCGCTTTCTATTTTGCCACTTAATATTGTGATTCTGTCATATGTATATACATATTTATATTAATTGTAATTATTTAATAAAAGGTAACTAAAATAAGAATTTTGTTTGTTGACCTAAGTAGGAATTGACTCCAATTTTTTTTTATATATTACTTGTTTTCTTATATATAAAAAAAAGAACTGTTAGCAAAACGTTTGATAAAATATGCTATTTTTTCAATTTGCAGAAGAAAAAAAGTTTTTCTTTTTTGATATAATTAGCTGGTTTAATAAATGAGAACACTTTTGTTACGAATATAGTTCTAGATATTTAGTGGATACCGATGCGTTTAGCATGTATTTAATTATGAAAAATTCATGAAATATGCTTTTTCAAGGTATATTTACCGTATTATCTACCAATAATATATACATATGATTCAGGAATCATAGATCAATAGGATTTCCTGCAAAGGAATTGCTAAGGGTGATTTGCATAAAATTGGACTAAATTACAGCTTGTTCATAATTCATTTACTTATAAGTGTGCACCTATTACTCATTATGTTTTTGTACTATGTACATTTGCATTTTATATACATTTTTTTACTATATATTTTTTCTTCTATCTATCAATTTTTATATTTAAAGCGATGCTTTTTTCCAAATATGGAAAAAAGTATTTTAAAAATTTAACTAGTTCATCTATATATTGACAGTTTTATGTGTGTAAATCTACTGTAACTTTCGATGCTAATTTTGTGTACTTATTTTGGACAGGTTTTGCCCGAATTGCTTAATCACATTTTAATGTTTTAAATTGAAACTATTTGGGTGTTATTTAATACACTGGTACTAATAAAATAAATAAAAATTTCCTAAGTAAAATGCATTACCTGCTAATAATTCGCAATGGTTCAGATTTTCTCATTAAAATGTCCATATATATATGCTTACTTTTACTTTAAATTCTTTTTTCTCACCACTTCTTGAACCCGAAAAGCTTAAAGGAGAATAGCTTTATTTTTCAAGTAATATAAATATACCAGATGAATCAAAATGATTATAACTTTCAACTAATACTATGAAAAGAAGGAATCTGGCTAATTTCTTTATAGGTACTTCTTTGTAAGACACTCAGATAAATTTGCATTAACTGTCATTTGTAGTCATCTGTCATTACTCCTTTTCTTTTAATAAAAAAATAGTTTGGTCAGTTTTCTTGCAAAAAAGCTTAAAATAAATTATGTGGGATTAGTATTTACAATTAGTATTTATCTGTGGGAAGTTTAATGATATTTGACTTGAAATATTTTATTAGTATTCTAAATTTGTTTGTATTGAGCAAAGCTCCTTTTACAATTCAACTACTCTACTTTAATTCAAGAGAATTTTAGAAATTAAAATGCCTATAACTGTGTATATATATATAACTTATATAAAAATCCCCATTTTTGTAAGTTTTCTTGAACGCAATAAGCAACGAAAATAACTGCAGTTAAACTGAAAATTGTGTCTTATAAGAATAGGCTCTTACTTTTACAAGCAACGCTGCACGATCTTTGGCTATATTTACTATCGAAAATCTATTAAAAACATAAAAAGAGAGAGATTCAATTTTTTGTCACGTATATTCTTTGAAAGCTCTTTGCATAAGACCTGCATTATGTCCTACTCAAGTTATTACTAAAGTGCTTCTTCTGCTAAAATTGTTATTGATTGATTTATTAAATTTTTCTAATTTATCTATGTAGTATTCCAGGAATTGTTTGTTTTGTTTTTATTAAATATGGAATTCATCTTGAAAAATGTGTTTAATATTCTATACATCACAAAGTGCAGACTCCAGTTATTATACTTCGTGATGATAAAAACATTTTTCGTATATAAGTTAAAGTAAAAAATGTAGGGAAGAAAAAGATGCTCCTAGAACTTAACAGCACGGATTATTTACAAGCTTTTTTCTTTAAAAAAAGACCCCGTCTTTTCTGGTTATAATAAGAAAAGTATATGCCCTTATCAAAAGAATGAACTGCATGAATAAATATTGTAAAAGCATCGACGAATAAGAGCTATTTTTTATTATTTCATTCTAAACAAGGGAGCGAAATTCATGCTCTTCTTTACTTTATTTTACAGAGAAAGTAGCTGAACAGTATATCATGCAAAGGACTGTCTGGTACACAGAAAAAAGCCACATCTAAACCAAAAGAAGTGTGTTCTCTTTCAAAAGAAAACGTGGAGGAGGGGTTGAAAAATAAAGGTTGGAATTAAATGAAGTTACGACACAATTGAAATCGTGCTTCATACGTTAACTGTTCGGTACTATAAATTAAAACGCCTTTTCCTTTTGTGAAATGAACAGAAACTCTGCCAAGATTGGTTTGCAATATGCTGTGGTAAAGGTATTGTACACCTGACGTTTATTAGAAGTGATGAAAATCCTGAGTTCATCATTCGGAAGAACTATAGTCACGACGTTTGCACAAAAGTTTTCCTTCACGTTTCCCTTCAATAGAGAAAGAGACACAATCATTAGTGAAAGAGAGAAATCTAGCTATATTTTATGTGCAGGAGCCAGAGAAACAGATAGTAATTACCTAAGAAATAATTGTACCACATTTAGTATTAATCACTGGTTTCAATGTATTTGATTCAGGAGATAAAGTAGACAAGACAGAAATATATTTATTGAAAGTATAATTGACTCAGCAGTTTTAAGAAACGTTGCTCTTACATTTTTGTAAAGGAAAACCAGATGCTGTTGAGCTAATAATAAAGAGCTGTGATTTAAAATTAGAAAACAAGTAAAAACATTTTAAAAATCAAGACCTTATTGAAATGTAAAAACGTGACTAACTAGAGATATAAATTGGTTTAATCTCTACTTCAATTTTGTATTCGAACAATCTGAATACAATAGAAATGAGTAAACATATTATCTGCAAAAATGTTCTTTCAGTCACTTAACTCCGGACTATAATAACTTAAGTAAAGAAAATATATTACTTTGAAGCATTTATTTTATTTTAAAGATAAACAAATTACGTTTAAAAAAATTAACCTTTTAAAAAGCGATGAATACTTTTTCTGGTAAACTTTTGTAATGGCTATTCGAGTAAAAAAAATTATGTTTGCCACCTTGTAAAAATTTTACCAATATTATAAATTCAATTCTGGTTTTTATACCGAGTTTATTCTTAAAAAATATCATCTTACAGAAAAAATGCGAAATAAGAATTTCAGATTCATTTTAATATGCTATATTTCTTTTATAACTCTTTTTATATTATGTTAAATGCTAGATATCTCTATATCAAGTGAAAAATTGAATTCAATAGGAGGTGAGATGTTTCTCTTATTTAATAATATATTTATTTTCATTGTGTTACAAACTACGTTAACGCTGCGTAAGCTGTAACGTAGAAATATTAAAACGAATGTTAAAAATACAGCATTATTTTTTCCCCTTGTTTTGGTTTACGCCATTACACTTGTCAATCATTCTATTTCCTTTATTTAAGACGAGAGGGATAAAAGAAATCCACAATCCGTCCTTATCAGACTAGCAATCAATCTATTCATTTTGATCTTGTTTTCTTTAATCTAGCTGCTTTTCCGTCTATGGATGCAGTCAACTGTATCTGATCGATCCATTTAACGATACCCGAGAGCTATTCATTCTTCAATTAGAGTCTGTTGCTGATGACTAATAGGTTGTGAAGGGAAAATAAAAGTCAAACATTTATTCTATTCAGGATTGTAAGAAAACATTTCTGAGTGTGAGTAGAGAGGGGGTGGGAAGTGAAAAGAAAACGTTTAATGATTGGCGATTAAATTACCTTATAAACAAGGTTCGTTTATCGTTTTCTTTTTTTCCTCTCTGTCTTTCTTAAAGAAATCGAGTTTTAGTGTTGATGAAACTTCTTTTTTAACCCTCGTTAGCATTCAGTCAGACGAGTCCACGTGCTTCCCGGATGTGAACAAAAATGATGGAGTAAGACCAGGTAAAGCGGAGGGTGGTAATTCGAAGAAAAGAAGTCGCCTGACAGATGATGACAAAAAAAAAAGGAAAGAGTAAAAATAAATAAATAAAAATATTAATAATAAAGGACCACCCTTGAGACAACACTTGGTGGTTCGCTGTGTTCAACATGGTCCCTCGTAAAAATACGGTTTGGTGAAAGATCATGGAGGGGGGTGTTCTTTTCTTTTACTTCGGTTCCTACACTATTCCCTACTGACCTAACGCCTTTTTCTTGGATTCATAAACAACTGATTTTTCGAGATCTTAAGCATTTGAGGTGTATTGAAGAAATACAGACTTCGTAATGTAGAAGTCAAAGTGTGGAATGCTAGTGAAGCTGAAGGTCCTCTGATAAGGATACATTAATAGTTCCTTCTGTTTTAAGTTGGATTTGAAAATTTTTAAGCAAAACCACGTATTTAATTTGTGTTGTATGTATTTTGAGATGGTGATGAAATCAAAATTTTACTGATTGATATAACTTATTTTGGATTTGCAGAGTGGAACAATTTTGGTCCAAATTCTCAGTAATGTTAGTTTAGAGAGCTTAATATATATGTATATACATATACATAAAGATTTTTTCTCTTCATTTTGTAATGTTTCCTCAGTTGCGTAGAGATGGGTTCAAGTATCAATACGAGTAATTTAAACTATTTGAGACCAATTGAACTATCGAGAGCAAAAGTAGGTTTGAATCAGTTAATGTTATTGAAGATACACAACTTCGGATCGGTCAGTAATATCGTTCAGATTCTCTCTGCATCTCTGAATTAGAAGAGCTTCCGCAGAAATATAATTCTTTATTTCAGTAGAAATATAAATCATCTTTTTTAAGAGAAAAGAAATATTGATTTTGTTAAATACAGCAAATTTTTCTCGAGAGTTGGGAAAAAATAACTATTTTATACTTTTTATTTTCAAGAGTTTCACAAAACTGTTCGAATGTATGAAATAAAACAGTTACGCATACGACGTCAATTTCATAACAAATTTAAAAAGTGTATAAAATAGCGCATTAACTTAAAAAAAATTAGTTTTTTTATAATTATAAAATGAAATCCTTAAAGTTTACAAAAACATTTTAACTGCTTTTTTTTTAATTAAAAAGAATGTTGTCGGATGATTCAAAAAGTTTAATATTTTTCTTTTTAACAGTGATATTCACGCATAAAAACTTTTTCAAAGGAATTAAAATGCTTCTTGGATTATTAAAAATTTTTTTGACGAAAAGTTTGAGTGTGAATACGTTTTAATATCTAAGCCAAATATTTTTAAAAAAATAGGGGTTTTTTTCCACCATTAAAAAAATTAATTTTACATATTTCTCTTTTCTCCACACACACACAGTAACTCTAAATTCTTTCTCTCCATCTGTTACACACAACTGATTCAATATCTCTTTTAAAACTCTAACACAGATATCTTCTTTTCCCGCCTATTTTTTACTTGACATCTGAATTGTGCTTGATAAAGCTAAATAAATAACCAATCAGTGTTCTTTTCCTAAGAGCAAATTTGTATTTATGGCCCCATTACTATTGAAGAAAATAATACCAGTCCCACCTTCCTTTCCAATCCAGGATGTAGTTTAGCCAAATAAGCGCTTGAAAAAAGCAACTTCCGTCGTTGTAATTTAGTTACGTAATAAAGTTATTCAACTCTGTGCTTAATGCATTTCCTTAAAAACTATAAAAGAAATTTATTACAAGTTTTTGTTGTTTCCGGAGACAATTCTAACTAATTTGTTAAAAGAAACACCGACAACAGTTCTCATACTTTTGCCAACTTCTTTTGCAAAAAAAAAAATAATAATAATTCTTTCATTGTTCTGTAGAATTTTTTCTTTTCTTTTCTGTAGATTAACTTTTTGTGTCCCCCCACCGATTGTGTTTAACGTGCTGTTATTTGTGAAGAAGAGATTTCTTTAAATTTAAAGTTTTACCCCTTTAACTTCATTTAGCTTAAAGTATCGTCATGAGTGATATGTATTGCGGGTTACCTGGTATATAATCCCTCCATAATTTGAAACTAAATAGACTCTCCGTAATTCCTCTTCCCCCCAAAAAATAAATTGCTTAACATAATTTTTTTAAAATCTAGGAACTAGTATGCTGTTGATAACAAGGCCATTAATCTTAACTTAAAAGCGAAATAGCGTCAGATTAATCTTTTAACAAATATTTTACTAAGAAATGACCATATTTTAAGTAGAAGTTGAGAATTTAAGAACTATATTCATGCTAAAGTCTTTTCGGAATCAGGTTAACCATAAATAGTTAACATGTGATGCAGACCATCGGTTCCCAAACTTTTTTTAACAAAGACAATAATTAGTTTCTAGAAGACTGAGAATAGAAATGTTTGAAATATTTAGTACTGTACTTTCAATATCTCTTCCTCGATTCAGACATGGTGGGTTTGCACAATATTCCCAAAATGAAAGAATTGTTTTAAAACAATCTTAGTTTGATTTCTATCACTTATGTATATGTTATTAATAGGTAAGTAAGGCGTACAATCTCTAATAAAACTTTTAACATAAACCATAACAGATATAGATTAGAGATATACTGTTCGCATCGATTTGTTAGCGAAATCATCGTACTTTTGTAGTGAGCAAATCCTCATTACATGCACCCATATTCCTGATAAAATGTATGAAGCCGCGTGAAGGACGTAACAGTTGTCCAGCTATTGTGTATATTAATTGCTTCTTAAAATAAATCTTCTGCTTGATTGAATATTAACGTCGCACTGTTCAGCTACACGAGGGCTTTTGGCGACGGACCACGTAATTTCGAACCATGGTCAAGTGACGAGGATGACACCTGAGCTGGCACCCCCACTCCTAACTACCACACCAAACCAACGGGAGGGCGTTTCAGCTCTCGACATATTTAACGTGCATCGCATAAATCTTCAGCATTCACTGGGGATGAGGAACTGGCTTCTACGGAAGTGATCATATAGATGAGCTTATAATTTTCGTTGTATCAAATTTGCTCACGTTTCCTGTAGCACAGTGTTTCTCAAACTGTGAGGCGCGCCCCCTGGGGGGCGCGAGCATTTCGAAAATAAAAGATTAAAAAAAATTTATTTACTGGAATGAAATAAAACAAAATACTTTCTGGCATAATAAAAAATACACATTTACACTGAAATAATATATATATCTGTGATATTACGTTATCAAAAATAAAAGCTTCTACTTCAAAACCTCATTTTATAGCTATCTTTGATACTATAACAAAAAAAAAACATTTTATTTGATTCACTGTAATCCCATGATGAGAGACTTTTATATTACGTTTCCTTTTCAAACCGAAAATGCCACACTTTCAGAGAAAAAAAAAGACAAAACCCAAACCCATAATCAAAAAAAAATTTAGGAAAATAAAAAGTTCATCACTGTTATATATTATTGCCTTCAGCTGTAGGCAGCAGAACGTATTTGTTGCAGTTTGACCTTCGAACTTACATGCACGGTTAGTTACGTCCCTGCTCTTATGTATTTGTTTTTTCATTTAGGGAAGTACTAGGCCAAGATTTATTTTAATGAGCTATCCCAAACATATAAAGCATAGTGAAAAACGTTTTACATAATTTTTTAGAACATCCATATTGTAATAAATACACTTTTAATCCGAGAGCGGTCACGCCGAGCACAGAGTGCACGAAATCGGTAATTCTGGCAAATCTGTTTAATTGTTACCAATGGCCTTGACACTATCCTCCTGTTTGACAATCTTAAGGTGAACTAAAATATATTTCTCACATATCTCCCTCTTTTTGGAGAGTAGCAAACGTTTTTTTACAATCTTAAGGTACTTGTTTTATCTGAGTTCACGATGTGATAACTTTTTTTTCCGAAATATATTCTGCGTTCATGAAGGAAGGTGTGAGTATATTTTCTCTTAATTATAAATTATTCACTGGAGTTACGATTTTTATTGTGTTCTATAAAAATAATTATCAAAAAAGGATTGGGGTGACTAAATAACCCCGCTCGACCATTAGTATCGAGTGCGCGCCTACTCCAGGGTTAAAACATGTTGAAGTCTTTTCGCTTTAAATATTAAAAATGATACAATTATTCTTCATCGGAATTTTTTTATTGTTCATTATTCAACATAAATTCTAAATGCTAATTCTGTGAGGCTTAAAATTACAGTTCGCTTAAAACTAATTATAATTTGAGCAATCATTTTAAAAAAAAATCATTTTACATTTTAGTAAACATTGTCGCGCACTTGGCTTTACTCTGCTTACAATTCAGTGATTATATCAATAATGTTTTATTTTCTTATAAATAAACTCGTGCAAAGAGTGGATACTTCAGCCGGTATACTTTTAATGTATCAGAGCTGCACAGAGTATTTTTTATAACTAATTAATTAATACTAAATTAAGAACAAGTTTAATAAGTATTAGCGACTTCCATTGTTCTTACAGAGCAAAGTTTTTCAAAGGAATGCTTATGATTAGAAATTGACCCTCTGAGTTATTTTTGCCCTTGCGCCACTAAACCCCACATTCATTCATTCATTCATTCATTCTGAGTTATTTTTCTATATTTAGCTGATATCTATATTTTGTCTTCTAAGCAACCACCGCATTTTGCAATACGTTCTAATTTAAAAATTAGAGAAAGGAAAAATAACATAATAATTATCCTATTACTTATTATTATTTTTTTTTTTGCTTAAAAGTAACATATACAAAATTTAATATTTATGTCATGAATTTGTACGGTTTATAATAAAGATCGTTGCTTTAGCGTCAAAGTGCATTATTATTGCATTCAGTACATTATTAATGTATAAGGGGGGCGCGATAAAAATTGTGATTGAAAAGGGGGGCGCCAGTATTGAAAGTTTGAGAAGCACTGCTGTAGCATATTCGTTTTAAGTTTATGGTATTCTTTAGATTTTCAATTTTCCAGTGTCTTTATAACATATGCACAACATTTATATAAATTTTGTGTCTTCCTTCATTACAGTTAAAGTAGAACAGAAGCTTATTTACCTCAATAATTTAATTAAATTACATTATTGTCTTCTAAAAATTACAATAGTTGTAACTATTTATGAGGTATGAAAATATTAATGTCTGCCATTATGTAATCTCACGAACATTAAGCATAACCATGAATACAAATTCAAAGAAGAAACAGCTTTTGCTTTTAAAAAAGATTTCTTTTCAATAGAACAATTACACAATGGATAAATTAAAATGAAAGAAAACAGAACTTCATTACACTAAAACCTTTTTAATAAAAAATATTAAATGTTCATTATTATTCCCAAACCTTTTACCACTTAATTATTAAAACTGACACATACTTTTATACTTAAATTACAAACTGAAACCTTCAATTTGGAAAGAATTGAGTTTTGAAGTAAATGAGTAAAAATAGGTCGCCATAAGCTACTTATTCCTTATTTGATGCATTTTAATTCATTGTGACGAGGAGGCGTAACGAGATTGCTTTCGCGAGATTTATTTTTCTGCGCAGACTTATTAACATTTTGCTTTTCGGTGTTATGACAAGGAACATACTCCCGTTCACAGAATCTACTTCACTTTTATAGTACATTGTTGCTGTTTCCCTGCCAACGTAGTTGTGAACAAAGACAACATTTGCGTGCGCCGATCCCCAAAAGCCGTTGCCGAGTAATTCATGGTTGGGCCATGCATTCAAACATAATAGAGCTTTCTTTCCTACATTCAGATTTGCTGTGGGAAGGGAATGTTAACAAATTTATGACTTGTACATTAGTCTTTTCTCGCATACTTTTGCATTAGTACATAGAAACACACACATAGTTTCTGGTCTATTTTGTAACCCAACTTCTTTTATCTACTGTTGCAATAAGGTGATATAAATTGAGTTCAAATTAATATATTTTATTATTTTTAAATTTTTTATATTAATACTTTTAAAGGTATCTTCTCTTCTAAATTTTGTTTCAGCTTAATAATATAAGCAAGAAAAGGTAAAGTTGGCGTACTAAAATTTGGCTTAACCCTGCAATCTTATTCCTTATCCTAATTAATGGTTTGTTAATGTATTTTTGTGGCAACATTGCTTACTGTCTTACGTTACTGTTTTTTTGCTTATTGTTTTGCTTTAAATTATATTTATAGTAAACTATAACACACACCCATACACATTTATACATACTTTTAAGGCGCCAATCTTATCCTTTATTTGTCTATGTTACTGGGCCGAAATAAAATTTATAAAAGTAAATACGATTAGCAAAAATGTTTAAAAATTTAATGCTTAAATTAATTTGCATTACGGAAACCTATTTATAATTTATAACATTTTTCGCATATTTGTAATTTAACTAAAATAATTATGCTGCATGCGATGTAAAATTACGAAATTTTTTCGAAAAGCTTATCACAATAGTCAAATGCCTTCCGTGTATTTGGAGCTAACCAATTTTAATGAATATGAAATGTTTTATTAGTCTTGTTTGTAAATTTATTTTCTATTTAAATGTTATTTATCTGAAAACTAATTAATTTTTTTTACTGTGTGTGTGAAATTGTTTCACAAGCATTCGCATATTATAAATCAATTATATGCTTAGAAAAGTCCTTTTTTCCATTTAGAAAGATAGCAGTTTTAGCATTAAAATAAAGAACCGCTTAAAAGAAAGAAAATCGGATATTTCTTTAATTAAGGGCGATTACTTAAATTTATTTGAGATTTACTCACAGGCGGATCTGGAGAAGAACTGCAGCAAGTGGTTAACAATCAAATCTTTCCTTAAATAATAATTTTTATATTTTGGAAACACTTTTTACCTCTAAAATTCTGCCATTTCTCAAATTGAAAATCCAATTTATTAAAATATCTATTCAATTTATCTAATTAAAAAGACATTAAATATCTAATAATTTTCAAGTGTAGATAGGTAAGAATTTTTGTTGTAACTAATTTTAATATCATTTTACAAAAAAAAAGAAGAAAAAAGAGAGAAAAGGGAAGGAAGCGCTGCCATTTTAATCTAACATTCGTAACGGACAAACGTAAATAGTTTTTTTTTTTTTTAAAAGTAAATATAAAGGATTTATAATTTCATAGAACTACTCATTGGATGAATATTTTTATATTTATATCTCTCCCCTCCCAATCAACTCAAAAGGTATCTGTGAGTTAAATCTATTGAATAACTCGATAATGACGTGACATCTGAGTGATTAAATAATAAGGATTTTATATATGTGCATGCCACAAAGCAATTATATGAACAAATACGGCATGTCGTTAATGAAATTAACGGCAGTTTAGTTTAAGCTACTTTAAACTAAATGTTTTGTGTTAATTTTAAGCATAAAATGTTCTGGTAAAGTTCTAGTTTAGTTCACACTTTTGGCGAAAGAGGTAGCCCTCGTGCTGTTTTGAATTGTGACGTTAATATACGATCAAATCAATCCAATTTGCAAGAGGGGGGAAGGGAGGAGCTGCACTAAATTACGCCAATAACTCACCAAGTTTGCGATAAATAAAGGGAAGCACTAAATTAGTACCTAACCAAATCACTTTGATAATGATCACATTCTAGAGTATAAAAAATGTTAGCTTACGGATTTTATTATTTATCTAAGAAGTTTAAAAATCATATTTTGCAGAATTTTCAAAATAATTTAGCAAAATACGTGATTTTTTTTAATATTTAAGCAATAAAAGGTAAGATACATTTAAAAAGCTTAATTTACTACATTACTTTGAATAATATTTTTGTACCGCTTAGAAATCAGAGGGAGCAAAAAATTGCATTTTTCTTTAACTTAAGATGATTTTAGTTTACAATGAATGAGTTTTATATCACTCCAGGTAGTATATTATTGAACTAACATTGTAAATACATCAGAAATGAGCAGAATATAAGAATTAGTTTCTTATGTAAAATCAAACGATTCCATTAATGTTTATTTCAGGGTATTTTTAGAACAAATCGTTGTTAGGTAACCTATATATGAATAAAAAATATCTGATAATGATTCTATCAGTAAAAAATTTCAACTTAGCCAGTTTGTCTCGAAATCGATGGAATTGTTCAATCCTGTTAATTTTGGAAGCAAAATTCTTGTTGACTGAATGTTAAGTTTTCCTATACTTTCTTTCGCTTAGATTACGTAACTAGAAGTATTTTATTTATAATTATTATTATTTTAACTGCAGTAGGACTGACAAAGATAATCTGTTCATTAAATCCTAAAAGCTAAGACTGTATATAAATCTTATTCCATTTAAGAACATAAACACATAGAAAATGTCATCATTTATATATAGGATAAAAATAGGTGATTTTTATTGTATATATAAATGATGAAGCCCTTCTTGAAATATGAATTAGAATTATAACCCAAACTGTTTCGGAATCCTCGATGGAAAAAAAATTACCTAATTCTTCTTTAACGAAATGAAGAATCTTATTTGAGAAGTTATTTAATAAGATTTTCCCCATATTATTTTAATAAATGTCAGACTGAAAAAATGAAACTTAAATAAATCTCAGGAAATAATATTAGTATAACTTTTTTTAATGCAATAAAACTATCATATTAATAAAAAAATGAATTTTTTTATCTAATAATTACAGTCACAACATTGAATTCGTCTTTATATAAAAATTTAAAAATTAATGAAGTTGCATTATTTAAAAATAAATAACAGTTCAAAATGAATTAATTTTGTAAATAGTGAAATATGTTATTGCAAATAGAATTATTATTGTTAGTACTCAGAATTGTTTTAATTTAGAACAGTTAATTTTTTTTTCAGGAAAATAATTTTTGTCTTCAAATTATAATTGGGGCCTTCTTATCACTCTTCAGAAAGTTTAAAAATTAGTACACACTTTAAATCTAAGAATTACTACTTACCGATTGTAGTGTGGATGACAATGCTGATTAGTTATGTCAAACCTTGCAAATTGAAACGTATTATGCTGTTAACTGAATGATTAATGGTTATGTCCTGATTGCAAATAGTAGATTAAACGTGCAATTAGTGTGAATTGAATGCGGTTGTGCGGGCTGATACGAGTGTCTTATTTTCATTATCGTCCATCAATCCAATCGAAAAACTTGGACGAGGCCGAAAAAACATATCCTATTTACCGGAAACGAAACATTCAACTATATAGTAGAAAAATCGATTTTTGGATGTACAACTCTCTAGACAGCCTATATTTATAAAGAGCGAATAAGCAGATGGTTAAAACATCATTATAGTGCTTGAGTTTTCATCCTACCTTAAATCTAGCTGTTTGCTCAGTATATCCAAATCAGCTGCTGTTTGACTCGATCGCATCGATAACCAAATTGCGTGCAGAGTCAATGCTAGGGATTTGAAAATTCCCTGTGATTACGTTGCGTCCAAAGATAGTCTTCAGGTCTCTGAGCTTGTGGTCACGGAAAAATCCGCTGATCACTTTCGAATCACTGTTAAAATAAATACCCAAATACTGATTTCGGAAAAGAAGAAAGAAGTAGTTCCTATTAAAATAAAATAAAAAAATGAAGTTTTCGCAAGTGCCTTAAGTCATTTGGTGCTCAAAGTAAAATAGCTGCTCAATCTTGGAAATGAAATAGATGAAAAATCTTAATTATATATATTTCAGCAAATTTAATCCAATCTAAGGTGAGAAACCACCTAATTCAACAACTTGTATGAATGAAATTGCAGTTCAAGGTTGTTTCCTCGGGGAATTTTTAAGCGCGCTCTTTAATTTTGCATATTCAACCATATTTCCTGGAAACTATAATTTTTAAAAAATATTAAAGATTTGCCGTCTAGAGACAGGTGGTTAACTTGAAACTAATATTTAATTTAAATGTTTTTATGCAGAAGATTGATGTAACGTTAAACGAACTTCCGCAGATTATTGGGAGGTCTTTGAACTAAGTTCAAATTATTTGGCTATTAAATATTGATGAGGTTACTTGATATGCTGCTTTTTAACATTTTCCGCCTAAGGCTTCCGAGATTTTGAATTCGAAATTTTTTTTATATAATCTTCTGCAAAATTTAATATTAAAACTATTTATTAACTGATTAACATTGAAACTGTTAATCATTATTAATTTTTTGCACAGTCAGTTTTACTAGCTCATATTCAGAAAAGCTAGTAACTCGTACATGTGTAACAAACAAAAACTTATCAGATAATCTCATGAATTTTTTTAATTGTTTTTTTTTTGAAAAAACACTGAAGTAGTAAAAAGGACAAGAGCAGAATAAAGAGTTGCCTAGACGCGAATGAATAAATCAACGAATTTTAACAGAGTAATAAGTTAAAAATTTTCAGGGAAAAAATTTCAAGAAATTACCTTATTCCTTTTCATATTCACTAGTAATTTTGGTATTTTTTTTTGTAATGGGTTTTTTTTATGAGTGTCTTAAGAAAATTAAGTTCATTTATTTAAGCTTTTCTCTATAAAGACAGAATAGTTTTAGTACAAGGAAAATGTAATAATTATTTTACTTTTTTTATCATAATGGATCTAATCCTCAAAAATACACATGTATTAAACACTATTTAGGTAGTAAAATTTCATTCACTTACATTTCTATAAACATGTGATAGATGTAATATTACTTCAAAAACGAATTTCTTTTTGTTCCTTTCTTTTCTAAAATAAAATTAATATATTTCCCTGCCCTTTATTTTGAATAAAAGTAATATAATATATCATATGTACAATAACAGTTTAAAGACAATAGTTTAAAAGAAGTTCAATGTTGGTCTTAAAACCTAAATAGATATATAAATGATGCATACTAAACGGTGTATAGGGTTTTATACGTTAGCTGATTTCTAGCAATGTGACTATGCTATTGGTATAATGCTTTGGTTACACTGTATTGATGGTCTGTTAGTTTGAATGCCGATTTGTGTGCTCACCCATTTTCCTTCAAAGATATAATAGAATTTGATGTTGACGAAGGATTACATTTAGCTATGAAAGTTGTTAATTTGCTCGAACAGAACACTTTAAACAGAAATATTTTGTTATAAGAATATTACATTCCTTTACTGATATGGAATAGAACAGAAACCATGAGAAAAAATGTAAATTCTTCATCCATTCCTTTATTGTGATTTTGATGTGGTAGCTCATAATCCCTTATCACAGAAAATATCAACTGAAATTGAGCAGGAATCATTGAATTTTTATACATTTTTTAATACGCTTTTTTTGTTACTTTTATACATTTTATATTGTGATTAATCCTTTGCCTTTACATATTGATCATTTAAACTGGAAATAATACGTTAAAATGTAGAACGTGAAATATTACTATGGAGCAGCTTCATGAAATGTGTGCCTCAATCGTTATCAAACACAAACATGAACATTTGAAACCAGGACGTGCAATGTGTCATAACTACTTCATGTAGCTTAAATGGAATGATTTTTTTTATCCATTGCTCCTCCAACGAATTAGGGAGCTCTGTTGTCATGATCTCGAACGCATAGGCAGCATCATTTCTATTGGTCCTGGGTTTGAGTCCTGATATTACTAAAAACCCACCGTGTAGAACGGTTGAAGCACGTTTAATCTGTTGTAGCTCAGTTCTCACGTACTGCCATGGTGTAGAAGTTTACAGAGTAGGATGTTAGCTCAGGTGTCATCTTCGTTATTTAAGGTATCCGACTACCCTAAAACCATGATTTTTTCAAAAATCGGCAAATTTTTTATGACTTTATTTTATAGACCATTTTATTAACTTAATAACAATACCAAGTACTTTATTTTCCCTCCACAAGAACAAAAACTACAAGCATTTTAGTAAAAGCAAATGCCATAACTTTACACAAGATGTCAAACTTTAAAATGCGTTTTACTCGAAATGTGTTTTTTTTCGAAAAACTCAAACGGGGACCGCGATTGCTCAAAAGTTTTGAAAATAATTAGCTGAAATTTTTTGCTTATGTTCTGCATAACAGTAGAAGTGTTTTGATCTTCAGATTTATCAATCACTATTTTATTTCAAAATTTGCAGTTCTTTATGTGAATATAGTCAATGTTTTTTTAAGCAATTTCGTATAATGACTTAGATAAAATGCTCTAGTTTTTGTAAAAATTAAAATATCTCTTATCGTGAAGGTCACTTCAAACAGAAATAACAAAGTAACACATCAAAATTGAAAAATTGAGAATTTCTTCATAAAATCTTTGTACAGAGCGGGCCCCGTTTATGTAATTTTTCGTACATTTTTACTAGTTTTTCCCATTTTAATAATAATAATATTTTTTCTTTTACCAATTTTAGGATTTTTTCCTTAAAATATACTAAATAAATATAAAAATCACAAAATGATCTCCATATCCCCTTTTTTTCAAAAAAAAAGTTGTCGCAAGCAGTCGGATACCTTAACAGGGGTTCAAAATGACGAGGTCTGTCACTAATAACCCTTGTGAAGCGTTAATAAAAAATCAGTCAATCCCCATCTACACTGTGTATTAACTTATTTTAACCTCAGTTATCATCATCATCATCATATCCGGCAAGACAGCCCCTCGTGGGGATAGTTCTTATTTTTGTTACCACTATGGATATAACATACAACTATCTAGTTGATCTTCACTAAATCTACCGATAGTATAAAGTTTTAAATTTATAATAAATTTAAAAATGTTAGATGTAAAATGTAATTTAAAGTACTGTAAATTTAAATTGCATTTTTAAAAAATGTCATTTAAAGTACTATAAATTGAAATTACATTTAAAAAACGTAATTTAAAGTACTGTAGCATTTATTTAAGTGACAAGAAAAAATTCTGAAATCTAATTTCTGTTAGTCTTTACCTGGGAAGAGAATGAGAAATTTATTTTCACGTTAATGTTACGTCGATAATTCGTTAAGAATTGTAATTAAATTGATTCCTTGTAAAATCTTTAACTAAGGGACGGGTACTATAAAGAGTTCATAAAAGCCCAATTTTAGTGTTGGAAGGAAAATAAATAAAGAATTATGTTTATTTAAAAGGGAGGCGGAGAAAATGATTCTTGTTATACGAGTCTATTCTGATAACCAAATCACTAAGTGCCATACAAAATTGCCTTTAATTTCATTAAACTATCTTCGTAATTTATAGCTATCCGCAGCTGTTATAAATGTTAATTAAGACAACACATTCTCTTCCTACTTGATAAAGAAATCTCGGGTTAGTATTATGCAAATGAGACTTATTTTCCATCGTTAGCAAGTTTGTAAGTGATATTTTTTTCTTTCTCATTATGATTATGGAAGACAAATTTACTATTTTTAATTTTTTAATTATTTCTCTCGAGTTTTAATTTTTTTATTTCTGTATTCCCTATTTGTTAAAATAACCTTCTTTCTCCAACTGAAAGTTTTAAAAATAGTATTTTTAAATGTAACTTGTATACAAAATGTAATGTAACTTTAATGTAACTCGTATACAAAATGTAATGTAACTTTAATGTAACTCGTATACAAAATTTAAGACAGTCCATGTCACACAAACCACCCTGAGAATTTCGAATAAGAGATCTATAGTTATACATGTCATCACTAGCTATCGTAATTTTCTCGGAAACAATTTTCTGAAACAATGTTTAAAAATGACTGAATTTTACACAAAAGGAAAAGAAAAAGAAAGATTTTTTTCTCCTTTTTTCAATCAAGATATAGTTATCCATGTCTTTTATTCCTTAAGGAAGGCATCGTATTCTTTATAAATCTCTGCATCTTTAGTAAAAAAAGAATTTTTTTGCCATTTTTCCTCTTCAGTTCTGTTGCGATTGGTCATTATAGAATGACGTCTGAATCCGAATAACGCGAATCCTTCCAAATGATAAGATCTTAATCAGGAAAAGGATTTGAGTCCAATTATGCTTTTGTCTGAAATGATGGTTCCGGTTGACTTGTGATTTTTTTTCTTCAAGAAAAATTGAAAATTTTGGTTGGATATATTTCTTGGATTCAGATTATTCTTCAGAATTGCACTTAAGAACAAAATTACTGCATACTGAATTTTTTTCAATGAATGTGTTAGAGAAATGCACGCACAAAAAATTATTTTTTCTTTTAAGGTATATGTTTTGACAGAGCAAGTTTTGTAATTCAAAATTCTCCCCAACAATTATGGATTAATGTTTTAAGACTTTAATTAAAATATTTCTCATTTACAGTGAGATCAAATAAGTGAAGTAAATTATTGTTTGCGGATCTACTAAAAATAACGATCCCCTTTTTTTCCGTAGAAGTTAAAAAAATTTTATGTAATAATAATATATACAGAGAGAGAGAGGAGAAAAAAGGGTTAGATAGGGAAGAGATGGGAGGAAAAGGGAGAGAAATAGGGAAAAATCAAAAAGTCCATCACGGAACAAATTTCAAAAATCATTTTTTTAAAAATTCAACTTTTTAAATATTTATTTTTTTGTAGGAACTTAAATTTGATTTTTTTTTATTTATAACTATTGCTTAAATGTATTGTAATTTAGTATTGACAATACACAATCCTACAGAAAACATTCTTTTTTCCACTCCAATATATTCCATCAGCTTTGCGTTTTGATAAAAACAATGAAAAAAGCCTACATTTTGAGAATTCATTATTTGTGAGAGAGGATATATTATATTTATTTCATCATATAAAAGCGTTTGGATATTCCCTGAAAATTTCTTTTTCCTCTTCAAGAAGTTCGATTGGGAAAACCTTTATTTAGGCAACAGATTAAAGTGATTATAATACGCTTTGAATGACAATTGAGGAATAGTGGAATTCGAAGACATGAAATCACAGGCATGAACAAGTGGGTGTAATTCTTGGAAAGTCTTAGAATTAAGCCAAGGTTGTGCGATTTATCAGTATTTTTATAAGTTTCTTTCAGTGAAAAATTATTTGTCTTATTAAAAAAACATTTTTTTTAAAAAGAATAATGAGTTTTGTATTAGGAAAAGAATTTTACAAGACTAAAATCAAAAGGAATCTGACTTCTCTAACCAGTTATATGGCTGGAAGCTTATATTTAAGAACGGGTGAGATATTTTTATTTAATTTGTTGTTAGATAACCATTAACAATATGAGTTGAATTTTCTATTAAAGAATAAACAGCTATTATTAAGCCCATTTTAGCTTTTGTCTTAAGAAAAGCGATGAGATTACCAATTTTGATTAATCTTGTATTTGTTATTCATAAAATCACCTTTTGCTTAAGAAATGTGCCAACATCTACTAGTAAAATCTCAAGTTTACTAACGAAACAAATAATTGAGTGGCTCTTTAAAACATACGCAAGGAAATATATTTAACTTAGGTGTCAAAAAATTAGGATTGGCGAGCACAGCCCGTAAGGTGGTGATTAAAACAAAGTACTGGAAACAATAAATCAGAGTCTTTAACGGCAAAAGTACTCAGAATTGGCTGTTTATCACTTCCTCCATGCTTCAACAAAAGGCGACATTCAGTTTGAAGGTGGCGGTAATAATAGTCACCTTTTATACTTATATTAGAGGACAAAGGTGCCGCCTCGATAATCCGCCAATGGCAATGCCTCTAGCGTTGCGTGAGCTGACAGCTGAATGCTGAGGTATAATTAAAACTGGAAAAAGGTGCAAATTTTTTTTTTATTAATGCCGTTTCCTACTACCCACCGAGTACCCTCATCCCTCCCTTGGACGAGGGGAATAGAAATCTCTCCCCATACCAAACAGTTGAGTAGATTGTATATCATCCCACATACTGAAGATCGGTTTCCGCTCAGATTGCTTTGGGGATGGAACTGAAAATTGTCTCTATCATTTCGCAGTTTGTGAGAGAAGAACCGCCTTTGGTTTGTTGATGAATCTCTTTGTAAAGATTCCCGATCTAGCATCTATATATCCTCCATTTCCCGCTGTTGGGGGGGGGGAAGAGACATAGTAGGATGAGCTCCACTGTAACTTGGTGATGAAAGGTGTATTTCTAAACATTGTCTTAGGTCAACATTCTGCCATAGAGAGAAGGGAAATGGAAGGGAGGGAGACCACATAAAATATATATAAATTATGCACGAAAGAGTCTTTGGGTAATGTTTTAGGAGCTATGCATGAAGGTAAACTGAAAGGAAAGCTGGCGAAACAAATGATATTTTTATGCTGGTAAATTTGTTACCGAGCTGGTAATTAAAAATTCAGGGCCCTGTAATGCAAGTTAACTTGCATTCATTGCTGCAGCAGTAAAATGATAATATTCCTCAGGGTTAAACATAAACATGGGTGATGTCTCATCATTATTCATTACTCGTAATCAAGTAACCACTTCTGACTGAGAGTGAGAAGATAATAAATTGTTGCAATTATAACTCGATTTTTTAAAAATATTTAAATGTTTGACGGTAAATATGAATTTTGTTAAAGTTATCAAAGACCAAGGAAAATTTGCTTTGGGCCTCTACAGTTAACAACGAATGGTTTTTTTTAATTGTTATTTTTGTTTAAATTTATTAAGTATTTTTCATGCACTGAAAACAGAAATAAATATGTTAACGAGATTATTATCTGTAAAATAAAACGCCATTAAGTACTGGTTATTAGCGTAACAATCAACAATTAATTTAATGCATGCTAAAATAAAACTCATGAATTTTTATTAGTCTATTAAAAAAAGGGTAGGAAGAGTAGAGTATGAGAAATAAATGCCTGCATTTATTTCTGTAAAAGTTATTTATTACGTTAATAAAAAGTTTGCATTTTTATAATGCTATATGATTATAAGGTGTTCTAACTACAAAACAAATAATTAAATAAAATTAAATAAATAAATAAACATTTAACAGCACAGGAATTTAATCACATGTTTTAAAGCAACAATATCAATCATATTTAGAGAGGAAAAATTGATTTAGCTATTATTCAATGCAATACGTTGAAATGTCCGGCTTTACATACAAATAAACAAAAATGCTGCTTTTTTTATGTATTAACTTTTATCTAAGGCGCTCTTTTCCTTTTTAATATTTAAATTCTATCGATTGATATAGCAGTAAAACGGACATTTTAATGCTTTTTGAAACAAATGTGTGTAAGTTAAAGAAGCGAAAGTGAATTGTCTTTGGAAGAGATATTAAATATGATTCTCTCTCGTTATTTCATTATACCTTTTTAAGCATAACAATTGCATCAACCATAGATACACACAAACCAAAGACACATACATATCATCAACGTCGATTTGACGAGTGTGCTACTTTTAGTCAGAAGTAATTTAATAAAGCAGTAACAGAGTAATAAAAAAATAATCCTAATTATACATAAATATATACTAATGGGCTTTAATTAAAAAAAATACAGTTTTTTTCTTTTGAAAAACTAAAAATCATATCAAAAAACACAAAATCTCATAAAATTATACCATAAAATAGTAATCCTACTTATATAGAAGAAATCAAGAAATTTTAACAAACTAAATTTAATTTCAAAAAGATAATCGTTTATATATATCAGAAAAGCTGACATATAAAACCGATAAAATTGAACTTATAAGGCATAAAGACAATTAATTAGATAGTCATGTACCAATTAGTAGCATAAAAATTTATCTCTAAAACAATCTTTATAGCAATAGTAAGAAAGAAAATGGCAAAAAAGTAGAGGGCGAACTAATATAGCGACAATATTACGTTGGCTACGTCTGAGGCTTAGGGCGAAGGTTGCAGGGTTAACATTTGAAAGCGTCTGTATGTTGTCTATAGTACGAAGCTGAAATAAAATTGAGAAGATGAAATACAATGAAAAGTAATGCAGAAATTTTAAAGCACATAAACTATATTTGTAAGAAAATCTAAATCAATATAGTCCAAGAGTAGCAAAAAGTATCTAGTTACAAAACAAAGAAAATTGTAGTGTAGCATTTCCAGAAATGATTATTCAAAAAATATTCTTTAATGTAATCAGCAGTATATTTTACGTATAAAAATTTAAATAACATAAAAAAGTGGAAAATCAAAATTAATAAACTATAACAAAACCAGATAATTATGTAAACTAGTTAACTATGTTAGCGACATGCATGATTAAGTAAAGTAAATAATAAATATTAAGATGCACGCTCACAGTAAATCAAACGAGCCTCAAATGTATTATATATGTATATATATAGTATATATAGTACATATATATATATATATGTACAGTTGGACTTTTTCATTTTCCGTACCTCAATTTTGTGAATTTCGTTATTTTACGAATTTTTGCTGGAACCAAGAAAAACATATATTGAAAGATGAATATCTATTTAATGGATTTTCCACATAATGTGAACTTTTTGGGGGGGGAATTTAGCGAATTCGTTTAATAGAGGTCCGACTATATCTATGTATATACCACTCCATTGTTTATTACTTCAGTTTGAAAAGAAAGACATGAGCGAAAAATACGTGAATACTAAAAGAAGTGCGATTAAAAAAAATCTAATAAATATATATATATATATATTAATTCGGAATAAACTCGCTTCCCCACTTCTCTGAAAATGCGAAATAATTAGAATGTTGCATTGATTAAAATTAAAAATTTTACGGTTAATCTCATTTTATATTTTGCTTAACAGTTTGAAGATGCTTTCTCTCTCTTAAGATAGTCGTAATTTATCAAAATAAGTTAATTTTAAAAGAGTTCAAATAATACGTGGATTACATACAAAACCCTTTGCATGCAAAGCGAAATTTGCACATTCGATGTATTTTCAATTTTATTGAATTTTTGTCTCTCTTTTTAACAATAAGTTATGTGGTGAAATATCGTAAATATGTTACACACTACTTTTCTTCCATAAAGAGAGAGAGAATTTAAAGTATTTTTAGAATCCATAAAATATTTCCAATGAAAAACTTTTCCGAATGTACCCGAATTTTGCGGTTTAAATCTTAATGATCTAGCAGATTCATGCTGCAATTGCTTTATTATTATTATTTTGAAAATTAATATATATTTTAGTTAAAAATAGTTTATATACCAGTAGAATCAAGATTTCATAACTAACTATGATTTTTTTCAACGTTAGAACAGCATGAAATGATTACCGCGACTCTAACCCCATTTTATATTTATTGTAATGTCAACAAGTAATCACACTTGGATCAAAACACATTTACCTTTTACGGTTCTTGCATACTTTTTATTAGAATAAATAAGGGAATTTGAAGAGCTGTTGTATTTGAAATAAAGAAAGTCAAAGAAAGATGGCAAACGCAATCTTTTATTTTTTCCCCCTCCCCATGCAATGTCACACGCGTGCCGCTCTCTAAAGGATGTTTCAAAAAAGAAAGGAAAATGAATAAATAAATAGGTAAACGCAAAACAGGTAATGGCCACGTTGGGGAGTGAGCTCTTTTGTTACTCTCCATTGTAAATTACCACAATGGTAAGCTTTATAGGAAAGGGCCGTGAATTGCTGTGCTCCCCTTTCAAAGTCGACCCTTGCGCTGTTCCTTACCATGGTAATAGCCAGGATTTATCCTACCATAGGACTGCTCGCAACCTCGACACCGCAAGCAAGGATAAAAAGGAAGCCTTCGAATTCGGCATCCATCCGGAAGATGCGGTTTCGTTCCAGGCGGGGCGGCATAGCTACTCATCCCCCCTCCCAACATGACTATATCTCTGACAATAAGCTTGCGCCCCGTTGGAGGACACCCGACAGCAATCAGGGCGTAAACTCAATTTCATTTGGAATGTTAGGCATGACGCCCCAGACTCTGTGAAAAAGGAAAAATTGCGGCATAGCACTGAGCGGCGATTTGTTGTCACTTAATCGCAAACAATTGTGGGGCCGCCAGCGCTTCCTACCCCTGGTGCCATTACGAACACGTGACTTATGTGCTTCCCTTTTAGAAAAGGGGCGACATAATGGGGAGCACGTCTTCTCCCAGGATCGTCTACACAAAGGTTTTCAACGACTCCGGAATAGATAAAGGGATGGCAAACGCTGGAGTCTTTCAAAAAACAAATCTATTTCTATAGAGAAACTCGAAATATTCGTACCGAGGTTGTTTAAAATTGCATTCCGTGAACTGGCGCCTAATGGAATTATTTATCGCCTCTCTAAGATGGACTCTCTACCACCCCCTCTTCAGTAAATAACTCGTTTCTTCGGGACGTGTTGCTGGGGGATTAATTTACATCTTGTTGCGTTTCAAGGCTATTTACCCCCGAAAAGTAAAGCCGCGGTATTTTCTCCCATTAATAAAACGTTTAAATGCGGTCGCCCTTTTTCGGGAAAAGAGCTTTATTACGGCTTCGTGACTTCGCGTAGTTAAAGAGCTGGAGATTGGGAATGGAAACAATGGAAACGTGTTCCCATTTGTCACCGGAATATTTTCGAATATTTTACGAATTCGTGACTTATTTTGTCTGCTTAGTTTGAAAAAAGAAACAAGGAGTGTTGCGTGCCACGTGCTGCCAAATTCTCAAATCATTTTAGCCACGCGACTCATGTTACGCAAAAATCACTGTAACGAGAAGGGAGGACACCCCAAAATTCATTTAATCAGCAGGTTATTATGCGAAACCGGAGCTTGCAAGACTGAAAATCCTCGTATTCCGGTTCTTCGGTAGATTTTATTCAAAGTGATCAGTTCATCTTAAAATGTAAGAAGGATAACGATCTATATCTTCAAAAGTAGTTAAAAAATAATATGCCTTAACATATATGATTAAAAGTATATCGTGATCAATGCGAGTCACCACTTGAAAAAAAAATAGGCTTTTAAACTAAATAACATTGGTTAAAAAAAACACATGAGCAATAAATCTATTCGGTACAATGCCTTATAAATTATTGTCCAAGCGTATTGGTGGTGGTGATGGGTTTTGTTAGAAGTAAATGAACAATGAAACTAGTATAAAGTATCTGATTTCACACATGGATGACTTATTTATTAATTAACGGTATGAAATTTTCGAAGCGTTGTATTTTAATTTCACTGAAGATTGTTTCTCATGAAGAGCTTAATCTTCGAGAAGAAGGAGGCGAGGATAAAATGTTTTGCAATTTTATATTTGTTATCAGTGAAAATTGTTTTATTCTCTCGGGAAAATGAGTTAATAGATTTCTATTCTACTTTTGTTTTCCCAATGGCATTAAAGATCTTTTTTTCGTACACATTTTTGCTTTTTTTTAATGGTAAGAATCTTTTAACATATATACTTACAAAGTTTTTAATACAAATGCGTAAAAGAATTATTTTTTTCTACAAATGAATTTAACTTTCATGAATGATTGTTTTAAAAAAAGTCATTCTTAAAAGATAGATTCACAAGGATGATAATGGAGTTGTAATCTCTCTTTCCCAATTTCCACATCCCTCCAAAGTGAGAAATTTAAACTCGACACATTTAGCGTAATGGAACGAAACGTATCAAGCATTCAAGTAATATTAAACATACATTATTTTATAATTAGAACACGGGGCAAATCCACTGAGGGTGAAAGAGGATATCGAAGATGTTTCTAGTGAATTGGGGGTTAAAGGTTGCACTTCTTGGATGAAACGTCCAGAACTCTATTGCTCTCGGCGAGTTAGGATCTAATGAAACCAGTTCAAAATTTATGATCACCATAAAATGTGTTAAAGAGTGAATAACTTGAAATTTTCTTCAAAAATACTTTAAAAAAAGGGAGAACAAAAATAGAATTACGTGTAGAATATTCGTTATATAAAAATGTACTTCGCTATAGAGAGATTATTTTATAAAGAAAATCGTGAAATGTTCAAGGTTCTAGGCAAAAGTTCGCTGTATAGAAAAGTTCGCAATATAGAGGTTCGCTATATAAAGGTTCGACTGTAATTCTAGATTTAAAAAACTCGAACATTAGCTACTTACAAATGATTTGGGAAACGTTTAAGCAATCATTCTGTTATTATTAATAATTTATTTCTGTTTGTGCTTAAGAAACTTTTTAACATAAATGATTTATTTATTTTGTTGTTCTTTTGACTGATTTTCCCCATCTTCATGTCATGTACCTAACTGTCAAGAACGGATCAAGAAAAAGGAAAGGATATCTATAAGGGAAATTTAAGATTCATAAAAATATTACCAATGACAATTAAACATTTTAACTGTGGAAAATAATGCTGCAAATATGTAATTGTTTTCCTAATTTATAAGAGTGTGGTTCATTTTTTAAGCACTTTAAATAGTCTTAAATTATGTATAATCGTATGCCAGAGTGCAATGATGGATTTATAGAATATTGTCAGTGAATTTTTTTTTGGGATTATTTGAGATAACACACACACACACACAGTACCAAATGTTCTCATATGATCGAATATTTACACGTCATGCTACACATTTTTTTTTAAAATTACATTTTATCCCATTTAGGACGTTGAGAAAACGCAACATTAAAGTCTAAATTTTTTTTAAACATTTTCCTGGGTATGTCTCGATTATAAACTAAAATTTTAATTTTTTTTTATTTAATTTCAATGAGCGACATCTACACACCTATATTAACGGATTTTATTTTCAGAAAAAGTGATTTTTTAAAATTGACTTTTATTGTGTTATTTATATGCTCAAATAAGTCTAAAAATTCAATTTGGAGCAATTCAGCAAACGCAAGCTTGGGTCGGTCCTTAATGGGTTAATTTTTTATAAAATCCCATGATTGAGATTGAAGTTTCTTTTTTTTTTATTCTTTGCAAATATATCTCTCCAGGTTTCAGGGGGAGTACAGGGTCGAAAGTCCATCATTCTTGTACCATGCTCCTTTTGATTTTGTCGACTTTCGAGAACGAAAAACAGTAAAAAACAAATTATTGAATAAATAATTAGCATTGATTAATAAAATTAATCATTAATAACAATATATTTAATTATATTTTGCGTACTATATACTTAGAATTGTAATCAATCAGGGAAAAAGCAAGGGCTTTGGGGAGGGGTAGGCGTCCGGAACCATAGGACCCCCCCCTTGTGTGCGCCACTGCTCCAGGGTATATAAAATAATAAAAATATTGTAATATAGGTCAGGGTTCGAGGATTTTATGCTATCAGTCTCAAAAAGCAAGATAGCTCTTCAGGAACGATGAAAATTTATTGTAGAAAAAAACAATCCTGGAAGTCCAGGATACGGCGCTAAAATTCGCTTAGTAAATCCAGTAGGTTTTCACATCTTTTACAACACTCAGACACTACTATCAGTGTCTAAAATACAAGTATGTTAATGCTTATTTACAAGCAATTGCTCGTCCGATTCAATAGCCGAAGCAATAACTAATAACTATTTGATTCTTTAAAGGTCAAAAAACTATCTAGACTCAGTTTTAGTTAGTGACTCCTATTTATAGGCTGATTGGGCATTTCGAGAAAGATCCGTTCACGTCACAGATCGTGATATTAATGGATTTATCCAGTAATTCATTGGGTCATCAACTCACCAAAATGGTCGCGAAAAAGATACCAACTTGGCTCTATTGCCAACATTTCGCTAAGTTTCCATCGAATCGCCATTATAATGTAAGAAACGGCGTTGCTTGCGAATATTGCAAATTTAGCATAAAATAAATACAACAGAGAGTAAGTAATACTAACGTTTTACACATTCAGATGTAAATTATTTACACTATTTTAAGCATTCATTTCCCAAAATTCGTAACAATATGTTCTTATAATCTTCTTAAAAACTTCAAATAAAAAAATCCTTTGTAAATATATCCTTTCAAATTTCTGCTTAGAAATTTGTCTAAGCAGCAATTTATCTAAGCCGAGGGGTCATGATTACTAACTCGAAACCGGCGTTGTGGAGTCGCGAGCTCAACTTATAGTGCCACTGAAGTACCGCCGTATGGAGGGGCTGATGCGCGTGAAATCTATCAAGGCTCAAAGTCCTTTGTTTGGTGTGGAAGTTTGCAGAGGATGTGAAACTCAGGGGCCGTCCTTGTCACTTGGCTATGGCTCAAAATTACGAGTACCGTCACCCATATTCAGAGCGCACACACAATTTTTTCCAGGGGGAGGAGGTCCGGGGTCGAAAGTAAACCATTTTGGTATCATGCTCCAATACGCTGACCAACATATTCTTTTGATTTTATCGATTTTCGGGAACAAAAACAATGCAAAATTATTTATTGAATAAATAATTAGCATTAATTAATAAAATTAATTATTAATAACAAATACATAATTAAATTTTACGTAATATATACATAGGATTATAACCAATCGAAAAAAAATCAAGGGCTATGGAGGGGGCGGGGTCCAGACCCCTAGGACAACCCCCTTGTGTGCGCCACTGCCCATATTTCTTGTGTTCCTTGACAGTGTGACATAAATTCAAATCAAATCAAAATCTATCATTCGATTAAATCCGTTAACATGAAATTAAAAGCAACTATTGCAACATATTTAAAATGGAATAGTTAATCAATAGAAGAACAACGCTGCATCCGAAAACTTTAAAACCCAGATCTGGACGCTCGTATCGTAATTACGAATTTTTTTCTTTTTCTGTTTATTTCCAATGAATTAATAAAATTCTGTTGGGCCTTATAAATTTTCTTTTAACTGTAAATCCTCACACGAATTCTTCTTTACATTTATCCTATGATTTTATTTAATTTTAGGTGTTTTATTTAATCTTAAGGGACTCAACGCTAACGGCAATAATGTGTAATTGTGTTTTTTCCTTCGAAAAGGCAAAGTAAATTCTAAAAATCAAAAACATGATTTAATTTTTAGAAACTATGCATTCATTTCTAAGAATGGCGTAATTATTTTTAATTCTTAATTTAATGAGAGGCCTTGTGGTCGAGTGGTAATGCATCGAGCTTCAACACCACAGGTCCGGGTTCTATTCACGGGCTGGGCAAGGTCGACTCTCTCTCTCTCAGCCTTTCACATCCCTACTGCAGTGGATCGTTAAATAAGTACCAACCTTGTGTGTATGGAGACTTAAACACCGGGGATCTCGCTTCAGACCGCCCCTCAGGGGGCTCACGTTCTTTAGGTGAGTCCGGTTTTCATGATCCCGAGGTGCCCTAGTGATCTTTTTATATTTCCCCAAGGGGTTTACCATCTTTGGAAAACACGGGCTTCACGAACCTGGGGTACCCTAGTGATCCTTCTCTATTTTCGACCCTCTTCTTGTCATTCCATTTTTCCTTTTCTTCTTTTCCTGTCCAGACCACAGACCTATATTAAAAAATCTACTTTGTTCAAATTTTGTTTTTTTCTAATGAAAAAACTCGCTTTATTACTAACATATTCTGGTTTATATTTTGTATTGCGTTAGTTAGGTTTCCTTTTCTTATATTTCTTTCAATATTTTGATTATGTTGCTTTATTTGTGTTCGATTAACAACGTTGTTTTTCCGACCCGCATGTTTTCCGTGTGCGGCGTCCCGTAAGGAGGAAAATGGTGTTCTGGGAATACCTTTGGCCCACGCTTCGCTGTAGACGGGTGGCAGAAGTGAGCCCGCTCCTGTCAATCGGCTGGTGGTACCTCTCTTCGGTGTTCCCGAATAAGTTCAAAATTATGGAATATCACCAAAACAATCCTGACAAATATATACGCGCGTTAACTCCAACACGTTTCAGAAAAAGTAGGAGCTAATTTTTATTCAGATTAATTACTTAAAATTTTTTTAAAAAAAGTTTTTCACAATTTTTTTTTTACTGCTTTTATTTTTATATCTTGTCTAACTTGTTTGCTTTTAGTGCTTGAAAACGAGTTTTATACGTCAGTTGAAATTTTAAATTTTTAAAAACTGTGCTGTCAATACTTTTACACATTTTATCACATGTTTTAATATTTTAACAAATGTTTGGCGCAGTATAGCCAGATTTGGCTCTTGCGCCATAAAACCTGACATTCACTCACTCGCTTCAGACCGACCACCTGATCGAGACATCTGCTCATACTCCTCAGCACCAATGGTCACGTATACTGGGATGGGCACAGTAGGCCGTGGCCCTTATAGGCTGTTGCGCCACTGAGTTTGAGTTGAGTAATTTAATGATTGTAAATCATTAAATTTCTTCATTTCACTAGTAAATGGAATTTAGTTCCATTATTTTAATGTTTAGGAATAATAAATCTCTAATTCACCTACCAATTTTTGCTCTTTTAGTTCACTTTTGAGTGCGTAATACGACTATTACATTGAATCAGGATTGGAGAAATTGTCGCATACATTCATTTTATTGTGGGCTCTTTCTAGATTGTTTTGTTCTAAAAATAATATTCTATTTACGAGGTCTGGCTATTAAATAACGAGACTGGTTACAAAAAAGGGTTTTATTATAAAAATTATTTTACCTTCGAATGCTTCCCTTCAATATGCTCCCCTCCCCTCGCCACACACCTTTCCATACGTTTTTTCCATTGATCAAAGCAGTGCTGGAAGTCTTCTTTTGTGAGGGCCTTTAGGAGCTCTGCCGTTTTTTGCTTTACCGCTTCCATCGACTCAAATCGGGTCCCTTTCAAAGCAGATTTTATCTTCGGAAACAAAAATAAGTCACACGGTACCAAATCTGGGGAGTACGGCGCGTGTTCGAGCACTGGAGTGTGTTTATCGGCCAAATATCGTTTCACAGATAGCGCGTTATGGGCAGGTGCCTTGTCCTGGTGCAAAATCTACGAGTTGTTCTTCCACAACTAGGGCCATTTCTTACAAACTCGTTCTCGCAGTGTTACCAAAACTGACAAATAGTAAGTCTGGTTGACAGTCTGACCCTCAGGAACCCATTCAGTCATCACGATACCGTTAATGTCGAAAAAAAAGATCAACATTGCCTTGAATTTTGATTTGGACATCCTTGCTTTTTTATTCTGGGCGATTCAGGCGTCTTCCAATGCATCGATTGCCGCTTTGTTTCAACATCGTATTGAAAAATCCACGTTTCGTCGCAAGTAATGATGTTTTTCATCCATCAGGAATCTTCTTTTAATCTTTCAAGGAAATCTGAGCAGACCTGTTGACGCAAGAGCTTTTGGTCAGGAGTCAGGTTTTTGACACCAACTTCGCACAGACTTTTGTCATGTGTAATTCCTCGTGTAAAATTTTTCTAACCATTTCTTTATCGGCGTTTACAGCCTCCACAATCATCCGGATGCTCATTCGACGATCTGCACGCACAATTTGGTTGATTTTGGTCACTGTTTCAACTCCGGAAACAGTGACAAGGCGACCTGGGCGCTGGTCATCTTCAGTGCTCTCTCGGCCCACACTGAAGCGCTTACACCACTGAAAAACACGCGCACGAGATAGAGAATTATCCCCATAGGCCTCTTGCAAAAATTTATATCACTCAGTCGGAGTTCTTTTCAACTTAACGAGAAATTTGAGATTGATACGTTGCTCCTGTTTTTCGTCACACATGGTTTTCGGCACGAGAAAAAAACACGTTCGTTTCAAAACGCTACTGCACAAATACTATAATAGTGACGAAAACGTGTTTTGGTACGTGAATAGAGAAGATTTCCAGATACCCAACGCACTACTTGTTCCCCCGCTCCTCTAAGACGCCATCTAGCCGCGCAGTCTCGTTATTTAATAGCCAGACCTCGTATAAGGCTAAGATTTTACTAAGGTATTAGCTAATAGATAAGTAATTAGTATTGATTGACTGAACACTGTACATCGCACTACTTCTGTGCCACTATCCTAATCAAATCCTAATCAAAAGATTCAACACATTTTTCGTTGACTTATCAATCATCTAAAGTAAATAAGTACAATGAGGTCTAATTTATGCTAAAAAGTTAATCTTTCTGACAGTTAACTTCTTACAAAATTTATGAGCACTTTTATAAAATTTAATTTGGGTATTGTTTTCATGTTTAAGTAATAGTTTATTCTTTTTCAATCGTAACTCTGCTCACATACATTATTCATAGTCATAAAATTTTTATTTCAACATTTTCCACCTTTTTGATCGTGTTTCTTTTGTAAATTTTAGTGCTTTTTTCATTATATGTGTAGACCGTAATATCGGGCGGATAACTTTTTAACACACAAAATAAGAGTGAAATTTAAGGGCGTGCGTTATACGCCGGGTATAAAAAGGATATCTTAAAAATAAAATAAATAAATAAAAAAAAGATGAGCACAGGAAAAAAAATTAGACTTCTACATAGGTCGAACTGTTTCTTTAAAAGAAATAGCATTCCTTATTAACTTTTAAAGGGTTGTAGTTCTAGAAGAAAACTATTTTCCCCCCTAAAAGTTTGAATAATACCTCGAATAAATGTCTTTAAACCTTTATCTACCGACGGTACTTATAAGTACCACTCACTTTAAAATTGCACAGAATAATCATTTATACGAATACTCTGACAATGCTGAATAAATACGTTGTACAGATGAACCTGTTTCTGTGCGGTAGATAGGAACCGCATAAAAAAATCGCACAAAAAATATTCAAAAATTTCATAAATTCTTACATATAACAAACTAATTCGAAAAAATACTACAAAAAACTTTTTTATGCGGTGGATAGGGACCGCATAAAAAAAAGTTGCATTTGTAAAATATGCCAATTATTTACGAAATTTATGTAAGAGTAGTTCCATAACAAAATAAATAATTAAATATTACACATGGAAACATTTTTAAAACATATAGTTTATCATTGTGCATGCTGATAAGTCTTTAAAATGCACATGCATAATTCATCGCTACTCATCGTAATCCAAAGTCCTGTGATGAATAAGTTCAAAATCGCTTTCGTTACTTTAAGGTGCAATTTCAATTGATTTATTTTTTGGCAAAATAAAGTAAGAGATGAGTTTTTGTGACGAAAGACGGGTAGTCAGTTGCTTGTAAATGTTACGATAACAGGCTATACATGATTTAAGCCTTTTTTGGAATTTTATACTCCTTTCTTAACTGGTATTTATTTTAAGAAAATGCTTTTTCAATTTATTGGAAAGCTGGATCTCTGCATATTTTTTATTCACTCTCAAAGAATACGGTTCTTGTCCGTTTCCATAATCTGAAATTATTGATAATGTCACTGACATTGAAAGTTTCGTCTTCAATCAAGCGCTGACTGTTGGAGCATTGAGAGAAAGCAACTGAATGCGCATTGTCGGGAGACTTTATAACAAATGAACAGAGTGTCTTGAAATGTCTACATTTCAGTGGCGTAACATACACCCCCGCATCACGGGGGGAGGCAGGACTGTAGGGGCCCAAAGTTTGACTTGCGCTAAATACGTATTTACCCAATTTATAAAATCTTAAAGGCAAAACCTGATTTTCAGGGGGTGCCTAACATTCTCCGTTACACCACTATTAAATAGATAGAAAACATTACAGTGGCGCCAAAGCCATTGAAATTTATACACCGGTTTAAAAAAATAGCGCACAAAAAAAGACCGTACAAAAACTGGTTCGACTGTATGTATATCTATCTATCTCTCTTTATATATATATATATATATATATATATATATATATATATATATATATATATATATATATATTTTCCTTCTACCAAAATCAAACTTCAAACTTTTTATAATTGAAAAACAATTTTAGTTTATTGTTCATCTACAAGTAAAACAGAATCCTATTCAATACAAACTACATGATGCTCCGACAACTGAAAAGGAAAACGAGAAGGATGATGATAAATGATTAAAAAAATTCTGATAAAATAAGGTTGACTTTTATTATAAAGGAATGATTTATGCGACTGAGATTACATTGCGCGATTTTCTATTTAATATCTTTAAACTGTAATCAATCGTGCATAACGAAGAGGCAAATGCAAGGCAGTAATTCTTCGTGGTCAAATATAAATATAAGTGTGAAATTAAGAAGTCTTGAATGCACAGAATGTCTCGCAATAATCAAAACATGAATTATACATGATATATTTTAATATCTTCCTAGTAACTAAGACGAAATTCTAAGCTGTTTTGGAATGTATTTTATTATCTCTTGCATCAGATAAGGCATTCAATTCGACAGACACTAACAAGATACTGCTTGTGTATCCTTTTCTGACTTGCCGTGGAAAGGATGACTACTGAAGAGGTTATTAAAAAGGAAGGATTATTATTGAAGAGGAAAATAAAATATATATAGAAAGATTTGTTAAGGAAATATATATTTCAAAAAAGAAATACAAAAAAAAAAAAAATATATATATATACGAAAAGTTGTAGATTTTTTTTAATGTAACATATCTGAGAGTGAGATTCAAGGTTGGCAAAAATTTGTTTATTTGAAATTTATCGCATAAATTCTTCAGAATTCAAGACAAAGTTGTGAATTCTTTTTACAGCATAAATTTTTGTCCTTCCTAAATATCGGGAAAATATCATATAAATCTCTTAGTGATGATTAATATGACAAAAATATCTTCACCTAAATTATGAAAAATAACTAACCTCGTTTTACACTTAGCTTCTTACAGAATTCCAAGAACACTATTTATTGCAGAAATTTGACTTTTCTCTTTCAATAATTTATTTTATGCCTTTTAAAATCGTCACTAAGATATGCATGACTGCTTTAGACTATTTTGAAGATTTGTTTATTAATTTAAAATAAAATCTCTTTTCTCTCTTTTATTATATTATTCTACTATTTATTATGTTCTATTATCTCTCTTAAAATAAAATATCTTTTTATTGCTCTTTTTATTTATTTATCTATGATGATCGGTTATCATTTATAGGTTTACTAGCTGGTATACCAGTTCTTCGGACGGGTGAATTGAAAAATTAAACAATACAGATTGAAGGGTAAAGAAGTTTTAATGATTTTTACGTGAATCGCATATTAAAAAAAAAAAAAAAAAAAGAAGCTTTTTTTATATCTTAGTTGAACAAAAAAAGAAAAAAAACATGTTTGTTAAATTTATGTCTGTAAATCTAATACCTGATAAAAAATGATTTTTTTATTATTTATAACTCCCCGTAACTCTCTTGTGGGTCGATTTTTGAAAACACCTTCTTAAGCTGATCTCCGCTCAGCAAAAGAAACACATTGTTATAAATTTTGTGTAATGAACACTTAAAATAGTGTAAATAATTTATATCTAGAAATGTAATACGTTAATATTACTTTATGTTGTATTTATTTTAGGTTAAATTTGTAATCTGCCTCACGCTCCACCTGTTCATGCCTTCGCAGTTCCTGGCACCTGGCGTAGACAAAACAAAACGGGAAAAATTTTGCTTTCCACATAAAAGATAGATATATCGTGTCGCGGGTATTTTTGCAGACGGCAGAGTTTTTCCCTACTTACTTGACAATTATCGTTATATTTTGAAGATTTCACACAATATCGTTATAAATTATAGCCAATGTGTTATTCTGATGTATAAGCTATATCATTGTAAAGTTTCATTAAAATCCATTCAGTTGTTTTTGCGTGAAAGAGGAACAAACATCCAAACATACTTTCGCATTTATAATATTAGTAAGGATACAATGAATTGATTAATACGAGTATTTATTGCAATTTACCCCATGAGTTTTCTTAAGCATTTTGAGTGAAAAGTTTAGAAAGCTGTAAAATATATATATTTTTTATTTCTAATAGCTCTTAATGTTTAAATAAAATTACGATTTATATATATCTCAAGAAATATTTTAACTTCTCCTTAAAGTAGTTATGTTTATGTTATACATAAACTTAGTTACTTCTTTACTTTTTTTGCTCTATTTTTCCTTTAAAGTTAAAACAGTATTTTTTAAATAGTACGTATAATTTAAAATAGAAAACATCATAGATAGATCAATAATTATCTAAAAGAAATGTTATATATCTATTATCATCTTCATTTTATCTATTGAATTGTATAATTAAGAAAGTTTTATATTAACTTATCTCTCTATTATTTATTTATTTTGCTTCAGTAATTTCGAATGAGCGAAATACGATAGCTACCATTATTGGAATTAAATGTCCATTGATAAAATACTTTAAAGTCTGTTCAGCTATTTTCAACACGGATAGTGTATTAAGTATTGAAATGTTATTTTAAGGACAGAATAAAGGGAAGGGCTTGGCAAAAAAATAGTACACTACTTACTATTCATAGTAGTTCAATAAATGATTTTTTTTATCACAACAAACTTACTATATTTTTATAAAACTTCTTAGCTTATTCTTTAACCATTAAAACAATACGGTTAGGGTGACATTTCTTCACTTAAATAATGAAAATCATATCGCTACTTTTTTTTTACTGAAATATAATTTTCCTCCATATTTTACAAATAAATATGTGGCTAACCCCGTACTATATTGGAAATATATTCTTTTTCGAAGCTTCTTGATATCATTTAAAAAAAAAAAAAAAAAAAAAAAAAGAAAGAAAGAAAGAAAAGAAAAAGGTTATAAACAAAGGATCTATAGTATTTGAAGGTTTCTAATTTTAAAAATTAAATTTCCTAATTTAAAAGTTTGGTTGTTCATATTCAGATACTTTAAATAATTCCTACAAATGTATTTTGTAATAATTATCTGTTTGTTACGCTAAACTGTTTTCATGTTTGAAAATATTTGAAAAAGAGTGATTTGGTTTTTTATGGAGTCCGACTATGTTTGAAGTCCTTTTTAAAAAATTTCTAAAATTCCGTAATGTCTTTTAGTTTTACTTTTATGCATTTTAATAATACATACAGTTAAGAAATATGTATATAATTTAAAAAATTTTAGGAAATTTTAATTAAATTTTGGAATTTTTCAAAACATTTATGTTTTGAAGAATAGTTACATTTTCTAAAAAAAAAAAGTCATGAAAGATATTTTTTAAATAGACTTCTGGTGAATGAACTAAAAACTAAATTATTTCTTTTGAATCAAAAATTGAAGTTCTTCAAAGTTCTTAAAACAGGGAATTTTCGACAATTTGTCAATACTTTCAGGGTTCAAATCAAATTATACAGCTTCTCTAAAATTATTAAACTTCATAATTTTTAGTCAGTTGGATAATAAAAAATGTTCACATAAATGTCTCTATTGAGTTTTGAGGTATCAATTTTACAAAAGTAGATGGTTGATGACATCGGGTGCTTAAACTTTATTTTAAAAAGTTTATTTTAACAGATATAATAGTATTTCAAGCATCTGTATATACCCCCCAAAACTATCACACATTCAAAATTAAAACAGATTTAGAAAGCTAATTATTTGAATTCTAAAACGGTAAAAAAATGTAACCCCTGACTAAAAATGTTATCTTCAACATAGTGGAATACATTAAGCGAAACTCTATTTCACTTTCAAATAAGTAATCAAGTCTTATCTATGCACACACACAGTCAGATTAGTAATACAGCCTTGAAAAATATTTCTTACTTAAATATCCACTTCTGTTTGATTTATGCAATCGATAAATGTACACAGGCATTACAACTTCATTTGATTCATTGGCTTCCTTGTCCCAAAAGGGGCGATGTTGCCTTGACGTTATCCATTTCTACACCACCTTCCCTCAGTCGTAAGAAACCCGTATTTCAGCGCTCTAATTGCGGATAGATTTGCGCGGTAAATCTTCCCTGAATTAGCAGGATGTCAGAGAGACTACTGGAACCACGTGCCCACCCATTCCTATCAAAATTCAAAAGGCATCAAAAAGCTACGGGGGGAAAACGTGATAGCTGGCGCGAGAATTCGCAGTCTTTGTGGTTAAATGAACGGAGCTATTCATGCCGAACACATCACACAGCCAAGGGGACCGCTGGTGATAGAATATTTTTATTTGAAGGTCAGGAGCTGCAGGCAAGGATGGGGGGTCACTTTTTTAAAACAGTCAGGAACACTGGTGAAGCTAATTCTAAGTGGGCCCTGAATCAAAATTTCAAGAACGCTCTTTTTTGAGGTCCCTTAACATATTACGATTTGTTTGTGTATATATATGTTGGGCCCCCTATCATTGAGCCGCTGATACGGCGGTAACTACGCCCCTGGTCAGGAACCATAGATGTCGTTTTTCATTCTTCATTTAGACACATTTTTCTTCTGTTTCTTCATAACTAATGATGTGTTGTAATAATATAAGATAAAAATGTAGTTTGAGGAAAAAAGAAAGAAAACGAGAGAGAGAGAGAATATACATGTCTTCCCACTGCCATAGCTAGTTTTGAGTGGGCCCTGTATCAAAATTCTTTGTTTTGGAACATAAATGAATGAGTGAGTGAGTGAATATTAACGTCGCACTGTTCAGCGACACAAGGACTTTAGGCGACGGACCTCGTCATTTTGAACCATGGTCAAGTGACGAGGACGACACCTGAGCTGGCAACCCCATCTTCTAACTACCACACCACACCAATGGGAGGATGTTCGAGCTCTCGACAGATTTAATGTGTATCGCTTCCCTACACGGTGGGTGTTTAGTGGTATTGGGCACGAACTCGTGACAAGCCAATCACGATCTTGACTACTAGGCTACCGCTGCCATGGACAGTAAATGAAAATGCTCGCATTAATAAAACATTTGAAACAATCAATATATTACACATGTAGGGGCTCTTGTAGCTTGGGGGGAGCCTTATATCATTGATACGGCTGATGTAGCAGTAGCTACGCACTTGTGTCTTCCTATTTGGGCAAGTACAGTGTAAGGTTATCAACAATCAGATTTTTAACTCTCATTTGCGTTTTTTATAGCTATTTTTTCATTTATAAATTTATATTTCTTTATAAAATGTTCCTCATTTTAAGTAATTGAAGCTTTTGATCGTTCCTGATGTTGTATATTTGACATTGAATATCTCTAAGGCATTTTATATCAATGTGTTATTGGAACACGCTTTTCAATTTCGATTTTTATGCTGAAAAACCTTTTTTTAATTCAATAAACGATTTTGAAAAAATAAAGTTATTGGTAACATAATAAATTCTAAGATTCCTTTAAATTTATGAGAGAGTATTTCAGTAATAGCAGACAAGATAATCTAAATAAACACGTCGCCTCTCTTTTATATATATATATATAAATGATTTAATAAGCACACCTTTTCTTTGAAGTAGATTTTAATTTCCCCATTTTTTAAAAAGTGTTTGAGCTTCATCATTATCATTCAAGGAAAAATACCCATATTTTTGTCCAGATATTATTCTAATCGTTAATTTCTAACAAATATTGTTGTTACTAATGCCACCTAATCGGCAAAGGCCAGATCGAGGCCCACGAAATTCATCATGGCAAAGGGCTAAGTGACGCCTGTCGTTAGGCGTAGCTTTGAGCACCATACAGGTGACAGTACGATTTGGCTCGATTCCACCCCAATTTTGAGGGAGAACACTCTGGGGGTGGTCAGAGGCCTCCCACCTCTCTTCCCCTTCCACAAGAGGACTTGCGGCTCGATGGCTATTGAGAATAACCCCCTGCCACGCAGGCACTATACATTTACAAACATCCATGTCTTCTCCGGGATTCGAACCCAGTCCCTACTGCACAGCAGTCAGCGTCACTAACCACTATACCGGATGGGCGACCGAATATTGTCATCAATACTATGACCAAAATATTGTCAATTGAATATTGAAACGCAGGAAGTTAAATATAGCCTAAGTAACCAAGACCTCCCCGTCGCGAATCATGGTTAGTTTTATGTATTTTACGCCATGGATTCCAATCCTGGTACCACAAAAGACCTGCCACTTAGAGAAATTGAAGTACATTAAATCTGTCGAGCTCAAAAGTCCTCCCGGTGGGGAAGCTTAAAGAGTGGTGATCAGGTGCCGTCCGAGTGACTTGCCAAAGTTCAAAATAGCGAGGGGTTGGCTGCTTATAGCCCTTGTTGATGCTGTGAAGAGCAACATTGATAAGCAAACGATTAAGCATGATGTGTTTAATATGTCAAAATTAAATACCCAGAGTATTGATGCGAAAGGACAGAATTGTAACTATAATAATTATTAATATGGTGTTCTAAAAACTGCTCTTTGCATTATTTTACCATATATGGACCGCAAAACACTTTATATATTTTTATTATACTTTACTTCATTCTTATCTTATACGATTTAACTCTTTTATTCATTTTTTTAACTAAAATATATTCTTCTTCTAAACAAAAATACACTAATTCCACAATTTGTGGCTATGAAATACTACTAAAATATTAGTCGTAATGATATCAATATGTCATCCGTACCTTTTTTTCTTAAAAAAAATCATTTTATATAACTCTGCCTTTCTGAATATATTATATTTTGAGTCTTTTTCTTATCATTTTCTTGTATCGGTCCAAGAATTCTTGGCAGATTTTAACTAATACCGAGAATTCACAATATTCTCATTTTCATGCATGCAGCGTGTCTCCTTTTAGTCCTCTCTTACAGTTTTTTCCATGAATAATTTCTTATCCACAGTCACAGTTCGAACACAATTTTCTTTTCAGTAGCAATTGAATTTTGTAAAAACTATTCCCACATAGTAGATAACAGAAAAATCTGATGGTCAGGATCCTTTTTATGGTCTGGTGGTCAGTGTTAGTCTTATCTTGATAAGACTTTTGCTTATTTCATTGTAGACAGAGGTAGAAAAGGCAAACAAAAAAAATGAGGCTATATTTTTATTTCTCCCCACTGAAGCAGGCTAAGAATAGCTTAAGCAAACCTATCACTTCGTCTCTTGAAATGTTTTTGCACTTTTTTAAGTTAAAATATTCATTTGAATCTATTTTAAATGCAAATATAGTGAAAAAATTCTTTGAAAATAATTTTAAAAAATTATTTAAATGTATTTTTTTTTACATATATTCATTAATCTAAAGCTTTTGTATTTTACATTTAAGAAAAAAATCAAGCCGTCATATTTAATCAACTGTACTTGTATATGTTTTCTACTTATTGCTAGTAATAAAAATAATGCATACAATTTATTTTAAATGGATAAAAATGGTACAAATACACATCTGCTATCATTATTTTTCTCACTCCCTCGAGATGATTTTTTTTACCCCTTGTAGGAAATGAACTACTCAATGTGCATTCGATCCCTAGGCAGAGATTTCGATTCGTCTCCGTGTTTCGGAACTCCCCCTTTAATTCTCATTTCATCCGATCTGTTACAACACCCCAAAACATTCATTTAAATTGAATCTTGACTGTTGACCACGTTCTCCCCCACATAGTTCCGTGTGACTATGCCTTTAAATACCAGCACAAAGAGTCATTTACCTATGTTTTGAATAAGTTGAATAGTTTGATAAGTTTTCATCAAGAGTCATTTATCTGCTTATAACAGTTATATTTCTTAAAGATGCAAATATGATATTATTACAACTCAGAATATATGATTCCTACAGCATGAGCACATTTTTAAGTCTAAAAACTTAACAGAAACTCTCTTTACTCTAAAATAAATATAGCTTTAACAAAATGAGCTTTAATAAAAATAAATTCCAAGTAGGAGCTTAGAACTTTGGAAAAATAATTTTCTAAGAAATTATAAATCGTTCATCAGCTTCTGTTTATTTACCTTGTGTTAATAAACAAAGGCTTAAAAATTGCATTTAATAGATGTCATAGGCACATGACAAGCTAAAAAATCTATTAATATACTTTAAGATTTAATAATATTGAAAATTAAATTAAAAACGTTTGGCATTGTAAATAAATTATAATACATTATTTTGTTAGTCCCCATTTTCAATGCCATTCTTAAATTTAAAATTCTATATGAAGCTGTAATCTATGTATGTTGTGAAAGTTTGCTTCAGAAGTTCTACGCGGGACCTTGGTAATTGAGTAATTAGGGTCTCAAACTCGTGTCTGAGATTATTTCTGTTGAGTCATAGATTCGCAAACTGTGTAGAATGGCTGATGCATGCTAAGTCTGTCGAGATTCCTAACGTTGGTGGGGTTGTAGAGGTTCGGAAAACAGGGTTTTAGCCCGGGTGTCGTTTCTTGCTCGTGGTTCAGATTTATGAGGTACGTCGCCATTATCCTCTGGGTGACTTCTGAGGGTGACGTTAATAAGAAATCAATCAACCAAAATCTTTACCTTGATCTTAATAAGCGTTAAATGCATTATATATATACGCAATACAAAGACAAATACACTAACAGATATTCGAATTATAACTAAGAAGGCAGTCATACTACTATCCTAAACAATAAAAAGAACTCTAGTTAAGTGCTATTTTTAAGAATATGAACAAAAATGGCTGGCGTATAATCGATCAAAATTAGAACTTAATAATGAAACGCTTATGGCATAACCAATCCATCTAATTCTAACGATCAATCAATACCCTGATCTGATTTGCTATATACATAACTATGATTTCACTTTTTGCTGCTCAATGAAATTGAATTTGTATTGCCATTGTAGGATTTACTTATCTGTCATTCACTCCAGAGTTATTGACTGCAAAGGATATTGGATGAATTAACTATCCTATTTCTTATACTACTTGTAGTAAATTACGACAATTTAAAAACTCAATGGTACAAGAGTCCGAGCTATTACTTTAAAAGTGGAATATTTTTGAAAATATGATTGTACTCGTGTATTTGTGTGCATGTTGACCAAAATGGCGTGGCAAATTTTCGTATTCAGCTCATCATGTGCCATCGATAAGGTAATTTAAAAAGCAGTACCAGACAAATATCGAGAAGTTGTTAGTTGTTACTTTCAAAGTAGCAATGCAACAAGTTGGCCGCTCGATACCTAGTTGTATAGAGACATTGATAGAGGTTAACATCGGAACAAGGTGATTGATTTCTTTGGCGTCAATAAACCATAGCTTCAATTGCCTCATATCTAGTTATCTGACTGTTCGGCGGAGGCGGGTAAAAGTAGATCAATATTCTTTTCTCCACCCAACTTGCCACGAGTTTCTCACGACACTGCCTATTTAACCAAACCTAGTAAATAGCAAATAAATAGATCTGTCGATCTCGCTTTTGTAAAGAAAAACTCATTCATTACCGGACAATAATACATAGTGGGATATTTCCCGAGTAAACGCCATTCGAAAGGCGATACTGCATTCGTTTGGTGGTTATTATGGAGAAATAAGACGTTAAGTTGTCGTTCTTTTGATATGGCAAGGATGAATCGAGTAACTCTTTTCAATGCACGAAAGCTTTGTAACACCTGGAGCCATTCTCCCGGAACGAGCATAGTCTTTTATTTTCTGAATGTGGAAAAGTTTTTTGGAGAGAGTGAAATTTACAAGGGGATTAATGCCATAAATGACACATACATTGGATGACTTTTTTTATTCTCTTCTTTTTAAAAAAAGCTTCTCACGCATTTCTCTCTTTAAATACCTAAGAGTTCTAAGATTTTGATTCATTTTAAACTCTGTTCTCATTACCGTTAAAAAAAACCGATGAAATATACATAGATTTGTATATCGTAATTATATGTATTTGTATACACATAATTTGTATACTTTTATATAACAGCGGGTTATATTGGATTTAAGGGGATCAAGCATGTATGCCATTGAAAATGTATAAGAAATCCCAAAAGTAGATCGCCTATAACAAAATTACTGTTATTATTTAAAAAAAATAAAAGAAATTCCAGAATTCCGTTCATTATAAAAGAAATAATATTATTTTAATCGAGTGAACTCTGTAATTTTTTATAATTATTAATTAAAATTAGATAATATTTTTCTACTGTAAGTTTTAAAAAAACCTAGAAGAAAAACCAATTTGTATGAAGATCAAAAGAACAATTACTATGGTACGGATTCATGTATTAAAATATTTTTATAGGAAACAACAATTGTGTATAATTTGCCTACGCAAACATATAAAGGAAATAGTATCAAAGAAATAATAATATTTTTAGAGCAGTCAGTAGGGTAATAACCTTTTAAAAATCGATTTTGAGTTTTTGATATTTCTAAAATCTCCAAATCAAGACCTTTCCAATGATGTAACATACAAGCCGTTATATGAATTAGAAGTATTTTAAAATGATTTTTAAAAAATAATCAGCTGATTTATCACGCCTATTTTGACAGATAGAAATGTAAACATTGCCTTTTTAAAACTGGGGAAAAGATGCAAAGCCTCGATTAATTTTTATTTTTTAAAGCCCAAATTAACTTTAGATAATTGAATAACTGCAACTGTTAGATTTGCTATAAACCTTTGGAGGCAATTTCAGATTTTCATGTGGGTTTTAGTTAATGTTATACTTAAAATGTAGTCATTTTTTACTGAAATTTAGGTCTTTTCTTTAGTTTAAATTAATTTTTAATTAGTTATTGTTAATGATTACTAAATCTTCGTGTTAAAGAAAAAAGTGTTAAAAGAAAAAAATTAGGATATATAATTGTGACCAGGTGAGAAATATTTACGTAATGAATCTTAATTTTATAACTGCATAATGAGGATAATATGTGATGAAAAATAAATAGGATAATACTTTTACAAAGTAAGATTTTTTATAAAAATTGTTTTCTAAATGTTTTTTTTTAAATTGTGTAAATGTACTCTGTTTCTTAAATGCAATTGTGTATACTGAAGTGACATTTTTGAAATATTCTTAGCAGATATCATAACAAAAAAGGACAATTTTCAATAAATTCATAATAATCATATTTGCTCGCTCAACTAAAAGTTCGTTTTTGAAAAAACTAATTAATATATTTAAAAAATTTCACTTCAGTATAAATATAAATGTATAATTAATACATATAGTCAAAATCTTGAGTCTTTATAGTTAATAGTTTCTGAGATAAAGGTATGAGATAATGCATCAAGTGTGATGTTTGTTGTCTTTGTGAGAAGCTTGTTACACACTTAAAAATACATAAATTTCATGCTTTAAAACATAAAAAGAGTTCTACTTTGGCTGTTTTAGAAATCATTTGTCCAGTTTAGAGTAACTTTTGAAGTTTAAAACTTAGAAACTGTCTGCAACAACAAAACCAACAATAATTTTACAAAAGCCTCTTGAAAAGTTGGGGAAATGTCGTATAATCAGATATTTTTATATACCATCTCAAATTCATACCAAAACCATATTGATACATTTTCACATTATATTTATGATGCTTTATTTTAAGATTTGATATTAGTAATGCATGAAAGCTACAAATTCTTCAAAAATTGATATATTACTAGAAAATATCTCGTTAAAAAAAACTGAAAAATGCTATTCTGAGCAATTTAAGAATTTTTTGTTGACTATTTTATGCAAAATAAATTGCAAAGATGTTAATGTTTAATAAAATGGGACAAATACATGTTGGAATACATTATTTTTGTGACAAAGTTGCACTTTAAAGTAAAAATTCAATTTTCTCAAAAATGATGTTTTTAAAATTGCATTTATATTTTTCTTAGAATATAATGTATGAATGCACATATGAAATTTTTCTCCCATGTCTCCATTTTTCCCCCTCACATGTAATATATATATATTCATCTAAGATTTTTGGGGATTTTCCCAAAATCTTTGACTGGAGTCCATATATCGAGACAAAAAATGTCAATTTTTTAAAAAATTCATAGTGATATTTTTATGTTACATGTTTTTGAGAAAACTAAATATATTTTAAATATTTCACTTCATTGCAAATATTAATGTTTGTTTATTGTTCAGACAAGTTTTTAAGCTTTAATATTCAAAGGGTTTCCAATTATAGCTAACTAATTATAACTCGGATGTGTAATGCTTTTTGTCGTTGCGAGAAGCTTGTTGCACGCATAAAAATACACAAATTTCATGTTTAAAAACATAAAAACAGTTTTATTTTTGACTTTTTAGAAATATTTTGTACAGTTCAGAGAAAATTTTGAATTTTGAAACTTTTAGAAATTGTGTTTGCATGGGAACATGCAAATCCATAATTAAATTTTTCTAACTTCGTAAAATCACATATTCCCAAATAATGACTTTTACATATTGATACATATTTGCACTATATTTATGATGTTAGAAGGTCAAATGTGATATTTATAATGCATCGAAGTTAAAAATTCTTCACAGATCGTTACATAATTTGTGAAAATTGATGCAAAATGCTAAAAAAAATCTCGTTGAACAAAAACTGAAAATTACTATATATGTATTTTCTAAACATTTTAAGGCATTTTTGTTTCCTATTTTATGCTTAAAAAATTAAGAAGATACTAATGTTTAATAAAATAGGACAAATACATGTTGTAACTCATTATTTTTGTGAATAAGTGCCTTTTTACACTTAAAATGCAAATTTCTCAAAATGATTGTTTTCAAACTGCGTGTACCTTTTTAACAGAAAGTACTGAATGAAACTACTTGCAATTTTTACTGCACATAAATAATATGTAACTATATATAATGGATCTACTTTCCTGGAGATTTTCCCAAAACATCTTTCTGAGAAGCAGTTCTCGTAAAAAAATGACAATTTTCACAAATTTCAAAGCGATACTTTTACGATGAATTTTTTTTGAAAAAGTAACCAATATATTTAAAACATTTTATAATTATTTAAATAAAAAACCCTAATTATTATACTGACGAAATTTGAAGTTATTATATTTAACAATTTCTGATAAACAGGTTCCTAAAATGGCTCAATTTAACATTGTCGGTATAGGGGGTACCGACTAATCTTAATCGAGTGAACTGTGCAATTTTTTATAATTATTAATTAAATTTAGATAATATTTTTATACTGTAAAATTTAAAAAAAGCTAGAAGTAAAGCCGATTTGTATGAAGATGCAAAGAACAATTACTATGGTACGAATTCATACATTAAAATATTTTTATAGGAAACAACAATTGTAATTTGCCTAAGCAAACAAATATAGGAATTACCGCTGTATTATTTTCCGAAAAATGATATTAAACTGATGTGCTCTAGCAAAAGGCTTAAAAGAATTATGTAATGAATTCTATTTATATTTACTTCTCGTGATGTCATTTACAAAAAAATTTACATCAAAACTTATTTCTGGTAAATTTATGTAATAAAGGGGATTTTTAATAATTTAATAATAATAATAATAATAATAATAATATATATATATATATATATATATATATATATATATATATATATATATATACCATATCCCAATTAAAAATGAAACCAAATTTAACACAGAGCCAAATATAGGAAGGTGTTTTTATAATTATTTTCTTAATTCGTAAGTCTGCTGTTCAAATGTATGCGTGTGATTATAAATCTGAACACTAATCCTGAAATTTATCTTGTTGACAAATCTAGGAGAAAATCATGATACTAAAACGGCTCATTAGTTTGCTTATGCACGATGAGTTCAGATTGGAACCCAATAATTTTAAGACCAGTGACAATATAAAATCAATTCTCAATTGAATGATAGTTTTTTAGGGTCACACTTCGAGGCAATACGAGGGTTCTTGGTGGCTGAACTCGTAATTTTGAGCAATTGTCAACTGACGAGGACGACAACTGAGCTGGTACCCTGCTATACGTCCAAACTTGAACTCCATGCGAACAGATATAACGTGCATCTGCCTTTCTACAAAGCAATCTTTAATGGCCCCAGGAACCAACCAAAATAATGTCGGCCATGAATTCGCGGTCGTCACGCTTCGATTTGAAATTTAATCCTGTACACAACATTAACTGCGATGTCTGATGTTTGACTGAATCCTGCAGTTTTTAATATTTTGGGATTACTTCCAATGTAACTGAACATTTAAAAAAAACAAATGAAAAAAGTATTATAAAAGTTGGAGTTCCCATTCATGACTAAGGGGAAAAAATATATGCATGATGTTGATTTCAGTGCAATGGCTATAAAATGTAAAACAGATATATAGTATTCTATTTAAGAAAGATGGTACACATTTGATATATAATGTTGGATGTCTTCCATCACATGAGCAAAAAAACGTGATTGTATGTCATATTTTGCACACTTTTCTTCATTATAAATTTATCTCAAATAAAAGTAAACATCATTTTCTAATAGTAAAACATGAAAACATAAACGAAAGAGATTGCTTGTTAATCAGAGATACAAGCATATAACATTTTTCAATGATAAATAGAAGTATTTCGACAACTTAATGTACTTATAATGATTATGCATCGTTAAATTGTTGCGATATATGATACATATTTCTTAGTTAAAAAATTTAATTTCCCAAGTTTATTCATAAAATTTAAAATTTAATTTATAAATGATATCTAGAATGATCTCATTTGATTTTTCATAACCATACCTATTTTGTAAGCATTTAATTTTTATAGAGGTTTTCTCTAATTTTGCTAAAGAGTTTGAGAAATGATTGATATTATAGTAAAAAACAGTATCAGTTCCTTGTCAAAATAATATATATATATATATATATATATATATATATATATATATATATATATATATATATATATATATATATATATATATATATATATGTATATATATATATGTATATATATATGTATATATATAAACTCAGGAACATTGAAAATAGCGACCCAAGAAGGAAGCTAAGTACAATCGCGAAACTTTGCAAATAAGTACAGCGTAATGTGATATGCAAATGATCCAAGTTTTGTGCCAATACGCATGCTCATACACGCCGAGGTGGCGCTACAATCAGGAAGAGGGTGCTATATACGCCAGCGCAAATTTGAAGATTCATAAACGTGACGATTACCCGCCGATTGTAGGAAGACTTTGGTAAGAGAAACATGCCAGGTAAACGTGCTAGAAGACATTTCTCACAGTTAAGCGAGTTTGAGAGAGGCCTGATCATCGGGATGAAAACTGCAGGCTGGTCGACGCGCCGTGTTGCTGGCCAGGTGGATCGTTCGGAGTGTGCCGTTAGAAATTGTTGGGAGCAGTGGACACGAGAAGGTACCCACTCGCGGAAAACCGGGTCTGGAGCGACCAGGAAGACCACGAGGAGAGAGGATCGAAGGATCGTGCGGCAAGCACTTGTGGACCCCACAGTGACTCGTTCAACGATACGAGCAGACGTAAGCGCAGCAATTGTTCCACAAACAAATTTCCAGACACCTTGCAGAAGCAAATCTTAAATCCAAGCATCCTTTCCGTGCACTCCCTTTAACACCGGAACATCGGCAACTGCGTCTACAGTGGTGCCAAGCCAGATCAATGTGGAATGTCACAGATTGGCAAAAGGTTGTGTTTAGTGATGAATCCCGGTTTGTTTTGGGGGCAGATGATGAACGTATACGGGTGTGGAGGCACCCTGGTTAGCGGTACAATTCCCCTCTCACTGTTCTACGTCACACTACCCGCACAGCTGATGTAATGGTCTGGGGGGGGGGCATAGCCTATGACAACCGGTCCACTTTAATTGTGATGAGTGGATCCTTAATGGGCCAACGTTACGTTGATGATGTTCTTCGACCCCATGTAGGACCTTTCCTAAATGGTCTCCCAGGGGCAATTTTCCAGCAAGATAATGCTCGTCCACATACAGCAAGTGTTGCTCAAGACTTCCTACGTCATTTTCAAACTCTTCCATGGCCGGCCCGCTCCCCCGATTCGTCCCCTGTAGAGCACGTGTGGGATAAGCTAAAACGGAAGATGCCACCGTGTCACTCTGTACATGAATTAGAGTTGGCTGTTCAAGATTTGCGGGCCCATCTGCCTAAGGACAACATAAGGTGTCTAATCAACTCAATACCGGACCGTGGGGCGGCATATATTGCAGCTGGAGGTGGTCCAACGCGCTATTGAAGTTGCCCAGTATTTGTGTCGTTGCACACCCTATATTCGTTTAATTGTCTTGTTTTTGAGATCAAGCGAATCTCTCATCTGTGTCATTATGTGTATTAAATTTCATTTCAATCCGATGCTTTCTTCTTGGGTCGCTATTTTCAATGTTCCTGAGTGTGTGTATATATATATATATATATATATATATATATATATATATATATATATATATATATATATATATATATATTCGCTATAACAAAGCTAGGCTGAAACTAAATGTAGTGCTTCAGACTCAATTCTTCTTCCTTGTGCTAAATTAGACCCTACTAGAATATTAATCCAAAGTCTAACAGATGCTGTTAGTTAAAACTTCCCACGCTTTGAAATAGACATTTACACCTTAATATTTATCTGTAGTGCATAGCAAATTTTTAATAACTTTATAAGGAGAAAAAAAATTTCGAAGTGAAGAAAAAGTCCCCCCTCCCCTTCTAAAGAAAGCAAAAAACAAAGAAAAAGTATGCTTCTTATGTACCTAAATGCAATTTGAAAAAAAAAATGTTTTAGTTCTAGTCTCCCTTTTTTTTTTCTAACTATTTCCTTATATTTTTCTAGCAATAAACATCTTATAAAAATATTGTTGGATTTTACATGAGATAGTTTTGAATTAAATCCACCAAAAAATCAGCACAATGATTCATTTATGATATTTTATATAAGATGATGCACACTTTGATTTTTTTCTTGTAGATAAAATAGATCGAAATTTTAAAAAGTTTAACTTTCGAAGCAAAACTGAGCTTCCATTTTTTTCAACAACGCATATGTATTGTTAATTTTACAATAAATGTTCTGAGATTAAAGTAAATTGTGTTCAGTAATACAATCAATATAATTTTCCGTCTTCAGAACCTTGCCTTGTTACCACCAATGTTTAATATTTAGTCCCTCACTGCATTTAATAAGAGGAGAAATTAAGGTTTTTTGTCATGATTCCACAGTCTTTAAACCTTAATATGCATCATACCTTTTCCAGTTACTTCATAGCTGTCTTTTCCAAGCTACTAACTAAATTGCACAAATATTGAAGTGTCACTCACCCTGATTAAGATGCTGATAAAATTGCAACAATCACAATGTAATAATAACTATGTTATTAATTTCAATCGTAATAGGATTATTCCAATATTTTACTGTCTTATTTGATGGCAGATCTGCAATGCATGAGAGATATACAACAGCTTCTAAATAAGATACAAGATTCTGAAACAAGGTTGCTATGTTATTACTTCTTATCATCTGTGCGTTTGTATCTCATACTTCAACACAAGCCCAAGGTAATTGCTTTCCATAGATATGTTATGAGAGTAACGAGGACTTCTTCCGACGTAAAATGTGTGATTTCATTTGCTTTATCTTGATTGATTACTTCCAGAATCCTTTCTTCTTGATACGCATGTCTGATTTCAACAAGGAACTTTTTGCTTTTCAGTAAGCTTCACAAAGTTGAAAGAAAAGCTAACGAAGCATTTACTTGATTCTTTTACCGCCCCTAATTAGTTACATAGTATTCTGAGGACTGAACAGGTAAACATCCACCATCCATCATAGATAGTTATAATGTTTCAAACAAAATATGATGTTGTAATCTGTCTGGAATGTATTCAATTTGTCTGCTTCTCTGTATTTGCGTTGTGTTTCGCTTCTTATCATTGCAGCCATTTGTTCTCGATTACTTTTCAAACAATTATTTATGCATTAAGAAAATCAATCTGGGGTTTACGGGAGTGTTTAAGACAAAAATTTTCGTTTTTGAACTATAAGACCTGCAGACTAAAAGTCTGACAATCATGTTTCTTTTGTTGAGTAGAGATCCACAAAGAATGATTTTTCTGGAAATCGAAGGTAACGGGGGGTGTTATAGATTTTAAGAAATCCCATTTTCGAAATATTAGACCGACATGCAGGAAATTTGGTGGACATCTATATTTTGTTGAGTAGAAATAAAAATTATTTTTGCGGTAATCGACTCCGAGGGGTGGGAGATAGGTAGGTTAAACGATAAATATACTTCCGTTTTAGAAATTGAAGTTCAGTCCTTTTTAAATCAAGAGGTAAGTGCTATAGGAATGGTGTTTTTTTTTTTTTTTTTTTTTACAATTTAATGCATAATGCTAGGTCATAGATATCAAAAAATTAAAAAATCAATATATAGTCTTTCAACATTATTAAATACCCAGCGAAGCTGGTGGGAAAAGGATAGTAATTATATTTCAGTGGATAATACTAGATACAAAATAGTTACTGTATTTGTAAAAAAAAAAAATGTTACTAAGCGAAACTATAGCATTCGTTAAATCTTATATGAACTTTAGATAAAGCTCTGACATTACACCTTCTTAAATTACTCGTAGCAGCAAATAAACTTCAAAAATAAGTTTGAGCCATTTAAAATAAAAAAGGGTGAATTTTTTTATTTGCTATAAATGTAGAGTTAATACACATTTTGTTTAAAAATTTATCTTTGTAAGAAAACTTTATACGATGTTAGGTAACCATGTTTATAAAATAATACCGATGCTAATTGTAAACAATTAAGTGCACAAGTTGTCTTCAAATTGCTTGCTTGATTTTTCTTTTTGTTGCGTTATATAACTGAAAAATCAATCTTTTACATTAACGAATTCATTCTAATTCTGTTTACAGTTTAATACATGTTTTGGAACATTGTTTCACACGAAATACATCAGTAAACATTGAATTATGCATGAACGTATTATCTCGATATTACTGATTAGCACGAAAATAAAAGCATCTGTTTTTCTTATTAAACTTACGCGTAAATACGTACGTAAATGCTAATCAATGTTGTTTTATTTACTACATCACAGAATAAGTTTACATGTTTAAACTTACACACAGCTAAAATAACGATAATATGAAAGCAATATTTTGGATTTTAGCATAATGGCATCAATAATTTGAAAATTTTACATTTCTTTTAAGAGTTTGATTTCAAAAAGTTATTTTGCCAATCACAATATTCTATCCTTTCCCCATGAAAGCAACATTATAGTGCGCGTCTGTAACTAACCCTCAACTTAAATGTTTACATAAAAGGATTACGATCTTTTTATTGAGTAGAAATGGACGATGATTTGCTTTAGAAACCTACGGAATGTTGTGCAGTTGCGTTATGGAGAATATTAGGGCCCCCCTTCAAAGTCGTGTTTTAGCCCCAATCCGTACTTAGCGTCACTCAGGCTTTGGGGCCCCTAGAATCCTGTCACCCTCCACGATGGGGGGTTATGGGGGTGTACGTAACGTCACTGATGTGTCTTTTTCGAATTCAGTTTGAATGTAACATCTAAAAAGATTCAGGAAAGCAGGCTGTAATCACACATTTGTTTATTGACTATGATAAGATAATTTGGAGGATTTTTACTCGGAAACAAGAAGATATTGAAAAATATAAAGGCCACAACTATATAGGAAAATATACAAAGAGCTTTTTCAATGTTTATTCATAGCTAATAACTGTTGATTGAATATCTTCTTTTAATTTTCAAATGCAGTTACTTTAAATTTCTAGATTAAAAGGTCTTTACGTTAAAAATAAAAATTAATCATAACGATAACAGCTTTTTATATTCTAGTATTGTTTTCTCTCACTAATAAATGACATGGTGAAGTTTATTAGATATTTGTTTTAAGAGATTAGTTCTAATTAATTAAATAACATTTTTGGAGAGGTAAATTAGGTAGCTCAATTCACTTACGATTGAATTTTTTATCTAGTATTTCATTATTTTTTTTACTTAAACTACCTTTAAAAACGGGAAAAAAGTACGTTGTTAAGTTAAATGCTTGAAAAAAAGTTCGATTTATCAGAAATGACATAAATTTTTTAAACACACAGAAGTATTCAAAAAATATAACTTGAATCTAAATACTAAATGAAAAAATATTGTAATTAGTTAATTCAATATATAATTATGACGCATTACATATGAAAATGAACAAATTATTTACTAATTAAATTTTTAGTTCTTTAAGCGGGCAACTGTCTAATAAACAAAAATGTACTGCTCTGATTAATTTTTTTGAAAAACCTTTTATCTGCATGCCTTGAAATCTTTCAATTATTTTTACTTGAACAAAAATGAGCAATTAATAATTCAAATAACTTTTTTAATATGATATGAAATTTTATGTAAACTATGCTAAGCAATCAATACAAAAAAGAGCATTTTTATTGTAATTTTCCCCGTATTTTAATATTTCCAGAATGATCTAAAGATAAAAACTGCTATAAAAACAGAAACATTAAAATTATTATTATTATCAATTTGAAAAAAAAATCCTTTTGTTCAAAATTGGTAACTGTAATGATATATGGTTACTTAAATTTTTTAAAAAATGAAGCTAAATATTTTATTAGATATCTTTTAATTATTATTTTTTATGTATCGATATTTCTCTTTTTCTTTACTTTTTCCTTTTCTTTCTTTTTGTAATTCTCTTTGTCTTATACGTGCAATTTACTTCTTTCAAAAATTAGAGAGTAGTATGAATATTTCCATTCAAGTTTAAAAAAAACAATCTTAGATCCTCTCTTTCATACTTTATTCGTACTCCACGAAATACTTTATATTACAGATAAAAAATTGCGACAGTGCTCAAAATTTCACATGAATATGTTTACAAATATATACATAGTCTACCGAAACCAAATAATGTACCTTCCGTGACTTTTCGTTATATTGAATCGAAAATGACGACTTTCATTTCTGGGAGCTATTACCTATTTAAAAAAGCAACACAACTATGACTTACTTCGTGATTCTTCAAGTCGAAAACATAGAAAGTAAATGATCGTCTTGAGAGGGTTCTTTAGTCGCACCAAGGTATCTTACTAATGGATGTTTCTCGTTGTACCTTGACAGGTGTTCAGCGGAAGTGTGAATCTTGCCCAAAGCTAGGATCCAGAACCCTTAAATAGAGTTTCAAATAGTAGAGCTAATAATAGTTTTGTTTTCCTTATAACTGTAATTGAAACAATAGGAGTCCCGTCTTTGCCTCCAAAAGCGAAACTACACCCCAATTGGGACGAGGGTGTAGTTTGCCTCCAGGCACGGAATTCTATCATCAGTGAGCTTCGCGCAAATACCTTTAGGGCCTAGGTATTTTCTCAACAAGCAGTCCAAGTCCATGATTGTACCGTTTATCGTGTCCTGCATAATGTATTAGACAACTTTCCGAGTCTATTCGTTCAAGAATAAATTACGCATTTTTCAATATTTCTTCTGGAAAGCAGGTGCTGTGGCCGAAAGGATGGCCAAGTGTCAAGGATTGTGATATTTTCATCACAAGACAAAAAATGGTCGGATAAAAAGTGTCCAATAATAACATTAATCATATAGAGAGATTTTAGGCTGAAATTCCGAAGGTCGACAGAAAATAAAATGGATGGGATTTCTTTTGATGACGTGATGTGTTACTTTCTTTGTAAACGCGTATAAATCAGGATGTTTTTTAAACTTTGAAGACAATGAATGAGCATTTAACAGAATATTTTTATTAGCAGATCTATATTCTATTAGAAGAATTCATACGTTTAACACTGTTGTTTTATTTAGATCATATATAGAGAAGCTTTTTTTAATAGCTCGTAAAAAAGTTATGATACTGATATATCCGTAAAATATTTTACAACTTTGTTAGTGAGATTCATATATAATACTACAGAACATTTCCGTTTAATTTTATCTTTTAAGCATATTTTTAAAAGCTTTATTAATGTAACATGAGGATCAATATGACAAGAAACAATCCTTTTTTTTCATTTTATGCTTACAAACTGGAACAATACTTTACTGATTCAAAAGCAAATGAAAAGGATAAACTCTGCATTTTATGGAAATTGTATTGGATATTTTAAATTCTGTCATTGTCAGAAAAAAGGACTTTCTAGGTCCCACGATAGGAAGTAGACTACGTGGTGAATTTGTTCATGGTGCTAAAATATTCGTATTTCCCCCGAGTTGTACTTGTAAGAGAATCTGATTCGACATTCTCTATAAATACATTCTTACAATTTGGTAAGAATTCGTAATATAAAAGTGAAAAAAAAGTTTTAAAATGGTGAAATGAGTATGTTTAAAAGAAATATCTAAACTTGTGGAAATGTTTGATCGTAAAATGGAAAAAATTTCTGAAAATGAAAATCATTCGTAATGAAAGTGAAAAATAGGATCATGATTATTGTATTATTACTTAATCCGTTTATAATGTGCGTTGTATTCATTTCAAAAATTCAATATAAACTCTTCATTAGATTCACTCTCACGTTATGGTTATTCGAAAATTCTGCTAGTTATATAAACAACTATGAACGCAACTCTCTATTCATCGTCTAAATGTTGAGTTAGGGAAAGTACATGTGGAATTATATCGAGCTCTATTATTCCATCAGAAACAATCAGAATAACAAATATATAACGAGAACAATTTGAAGACTACAGGTAATGTGATTTTTCAAGCGTATATAAGATTGCTGTTATTAGCTGGAGAGTACAAATCGCATGGGAGGAAACCAACGAAAAGATTGTGTGGGATCAGAAGTGATAGAAACATAATTCATGGGACCGTATCATTTAAATAGCTTTGAATCCTTTTCCCAAATATTTACTTTGAGATTGAATCCCATTTTTGAGAAAAAAGATTACTATTGCCTTTGAAGTGTTGAAAAAACAGCAAGAAATTCTTACAAAGAGAGAGAGTTCTGTTACCCTAATTAAATTGTTGCAGTATGCAAACAATTAATTACTTTTCGAAGTCGATGTTAATTCAAATAGTATAGATTGAGTAAAACATTAAAATATGGAATTAAGATATAAACTTTATGAAATAGCAAAACCTCATATGTTCTAGAAGCGAAAACTTGCAAAAAAAAAAAAAAAAAAAAAAAAACCGGGGGTAAAACAAAAGAAAAGAAATGCATACATACATATATATATATATATATATATATATATATATATATATATACATATATATATATATACATATATATATATATATATATATATATATATATATATATATATATATATATATATATATATATATATATTTTTGCATTGTAAGATATTTTTATTTAAAATATTTGGTAATTAGAAACATTTTTGACACGTTTAAAGACCTAAATACTCCAATAGTTATCAGGGCAATGTATACGAGTATTTTTTAAATAAGACTAGCTGATAAACTTTGTTTAATTTTAGTGCTGATTTTTTTAAAAATATATTATCCTTTCACATATGTAATACTAAATTTTGTCTCATTCCGTAGAAATTTCTTTGTCTTAAAATAAAATGAGTGAGAATTTTATTTACGAAAAACTGTTTTTGAAGAAATTTTCTCCCTCGGGATTTAAGCGAATGCAGAAGGAAGTTTTACATCAATAAATGATAGTGAAGAGTAAAAAAATTATTATCATTAGTTGTTGAAAACGATGTATCTTGGGCGGGTATAATCGAAATGCATTGAAGATGAATCGTTGTTTTTCTCTTCCCTTAATAATTTGACATGATAATTTTAGTCTGAAACTTTGAAGGGTCTATTCACTAACTTTGAAGCTTGTTAAAGAAAAAAAAATCTCTATTTTCTTAAATTTTCTTTTTAATGAAGTCGTTATTATATTCCTATTATCTGTATTTGCATTAAAAAAATACATTCAATGTATAATCTACAAATACAATATTTTTAGAAGAAGATAAAGCTCCGCAAATGATGTATGCACAATAGTTTGTTTTACATTAAGTTTTACTAAATATGTACTAATTCTGTTAACCTAAATTTCTTCTTGTCTTTCAAGGATTGTTGAGTCTTTCCTAGACTATATTCTGAAAAACATAGATTATATTTTCATTATACCTTAAATATTATTGCCCAGAATTACAAGACTGATACATCAAGAGAGTGTTGAAGCTTTTATAGTTTAAAAATAAACTATCAAGCAAATGGTCTCTCCTCTATTCCCCTATTTTATCATATTTAATACTTAAATGACACCAGTAGTGAACTTCAGACTTTATCCATTCACCTTAGAATTATAAGGTGTTTCCGGGGAGCCCCATCCCACCCTTCGAACAGACCTTAGTAAAATATTTAAAGTAGACCAATATGTCATACTTATTTTATGCAAAGACAATTAAAAATACCGTATTTCATAATAAAAAATTAATGTAATATTACTACAATTTACTCATTAATTATATTAATTTGTGCTTCAGGTGTTTAAGCTCCGCAGATAATGTAAATTTGTTTTGCGTACACCTTTGTAGAGTTATTTTCGAGTTTTTATTTTGACTCGTAGAACCCCTGGACATACTTCGTGAAACCCCAGGATTCCGTGGAACACAGTTTGAGGACCACAGTAATACTTTTAAAGTTGTCTTCATCTGCTAAACAGCAGGAACCTAACATGAAACATTTTTAGGTGGGAAAATACCCCAGTATTATCAAATTTCTTGCAGTTACAAGCATTCTGAATTTTTTTTTCTTTAAAATGTAGAAACACGTAATGCATATGCAGTTTTCATTTTATAATACAGATAGATCTGGGTGTGTTTTTGAACATTAGACGTAAAATTAAGATAGCATTTGGTTTCGAGATTAATTGCTTTTACTAGAAAACTTTATGAATTTTATTACAATCGACGAGACTGTAACATTCTAAGGTTGTTGGTAAACGCACTTACTTTTTCTTCCAATGCAAGAATTGGCAATATTCCAAGTACAAATATTACATATTTAAAAAGCTTTTATATCAAAAAAGATCCCCCCTCATAGTTAACTCTTTTGTGCACGTAAGGGTATAATATTTTGAAAGAAAAAACTTTTTGAGTTCGTTAATAATTCATTGCAATGTGTGCTTAGACTATTGATCAATTTACAAACAACCTACAGACCATTATTCACATAAGATTCACGTAATATATAACAAATCTGAAGGCTACAGATTTGTTTCTAATACATTATTCACGCAACATTCAACTGTTAGAAGGTTGTATAGTAGAGTTTTAATTCCTTTCCTGTTTACTTACGTTTTATGGAATTGTGTTCATTTAAAATATATGCCCATATGCGGGCTTCGTATGTTACTGGTGTTCATTTTGAAGGAACTTGAGGGTTATTTCCAACTTTCTCTTGTTTTAAAAGGTATCAACAGTAAATAATATTTTGGTATAAACTTTATACCTCGTTAAATGATAGGTTTGACAGTCAAAGAAAATATCTGTTTAGTATTTAAAGAATTTGAATATCATAGTTTTGTTTATTCTGCAAAAATTCAGACTTATTCACAAAACTTAAATTTCTATTCAGAAAATTAGAAAACTACAACTAAACTCAAAGGCAAATTTGAAATGCTTTCAAATTTGTAAGAATTTAAAAAGATAAAGTAGTTTTCCTAAAAAGTAATTTTAAATTAAATACTTGTATAAAGTATTTTTAACTATAAAGTAATTAATATAAATTCTTGTATAAGGTATTTTTAACTATAAAGTAATTTTTAATTAAATGCTTGTATAAAGTAGTTTTGAAATATATATATATATATGGGGGGAGTGAGTGTCTAGGGGTAATGATGAAATTCTTGACGAAGGAAAGTATAAACCAAATTTAAAGAACAAATTAATTTATTAAAATAAGGAACAGACTATATTTACAGATTTAAATTACTTACAAGAAAATAAATGAATAGATAGTTCGGAAAGAGAGCAGGATTCCCCTGTGAGATGGGGGCGTCAAACATTGCTGGGCCTAAAGAAACGTTGTTTACGAAGGCTAAGAGGGTGTCGACCTCACTCCGTTCGTGTCCGGTGTGCGATCTCGCGCTTAGGGATTATATACGTCTGACGTCATCGCTCCGAATCCTTTCATTGGACATTGAGATGCCTCATGCGTTTGACGTCAGCGCTCCGAATTCTTTTATTGGCCTCTGGATTCAGTTTAGTTTGCCTGGAGCCGCCATCTCTTACATCTCTCGAAGTATATCGAACATTAAAACATTCTAATTATTCGAAATCAATAAAATACTATTTCCTACAAGTTCGGCCATCCTGGAATCACTGACCCCAGTGATTTGACATAACATAGAATAATTTGGTCTATAACATCACTAGATAAATGAACATTAAAAATTTAAAAACATAAGAAAATACAATACAATTCACGCAAACGAAAAATACCAGTGACAACAGATAAAAATAAAAGAAACACAGTACACAATAATGAATTAAAAAACGCTCAATCTCTCATCCTGGTGAGTAAAATTTCATTAAATCGGGGGAAGAAGAGGTTAATTTAGGACCTTCATGGTTACCCACTCTTTCTAAATTATACCTATCTCTAATTTTAACTTCGATTATTTTATATGGTCCTAAAAATTTAAGCCTTAATTTTAAACCCGATCTGAATTGTGTTCTCTGAATGGCCACTAAGTCTCCCTTCTGATACCTAGGTGCCTTCTTGCGTTTCCTATCGTAGGTTCTTTTATTTTCTGCTTGGATCTTCTGAATATTTCTTTTCGCATCTTGTCGTAGTTGGTTTCTCTGTTCCTGCAACTCCTCTACCATCTTTTCCATTAACAGGTTTCTCAGGTAAAGGTCTTCTTTATTTCTCATGGTAACGCCAGTCAATAGTTCAAATGGAGACAACTTGGTACTCCGGTTGGAGGTGCTGTTTCGAATTCTTTGAAGTTGGTCTACAAATTTGTACCATTTTGTAGGATCGTCGATTGACAATTTGGTCAAAACAGGGATTAGAGTTCGGTGGATTCTCTCCACTTGGCCGTTCCCTCGGGGTACGCCGGTGGTGATCTGCATATTTTGGATTTTCTCTTCTGTACAATAGTCATCAAATCCTTTGGAGTTAAAAGGAGAACCCTTGTCTGTGTGATATCATTCTTTTGGGATTGCCGAAAGTCTTTTGCTGTAGCTTTAATTTATCTAGTGCATCTTCTAGGGTGGTGGATTTTACGGGATAAAGTCAGGTAAACTTAGTAAAGGCATCAATTTTTGTGAGGATATGTTTATATCTTTTGTTGGTAGACGGCAAAGGTCCAATGAAATCTACATGATAAGTGCTTAATGGCACGTCCTGTTTTGGAATAGGATTTAGAAATCCTTCTTTTTTCCCACTCTTTTTGTTGGCTAAAATACAAGGTACACAGTTAATGATCACGTTTTGTACTTGTTTGCTTAAATTAGTTATAAAAAATTCTCGTTTTACAATTTCTTCTGTTTTAGTGGATGGAAAGTGCCCTTTCTCATGAGCTAACTTGATTAGCTCGGTTTGCATATCCCTTGGTGCAGCTATTAATTCGCGGCCATCTACGTATTTGTATAATATTTCATTCCTAGTAAAAAAGTCAGTGGCATTATTTGTTCCCATTAGTGACTTTAAATTTTGAATATTTTCGTCTTCTTGTTGGGCTCTTTGTAGTCTTGCGGTGAGAGTATCGCTTGTGATTATGGTGACAGGGTACCTGCTCAGAGCGTCTACATGTTGCATTCTCTGGCTGGAACGATGTACAATCTCGTAGTTATACTCTACTAACAGTAATGTCCATCTTGCTATACGGGTAACTAAATCTTTTTTGTCCATAGTCTTTTGAAAAGCTGAGCAGTCCGTTATGATTTTAAAATGATTTCCCAGAAGGTAGGTGCGAAATTTCTTTAAGGCATTGACAACAGCGAGAACTTCCAGTTCATAGCTACTATATTTTTCTTCCGCTGGAGTCGTTTTCTGCGGCATATATTGGACAGGATGTAATTTTCCGTCTTCAACTTCTTGGAGTAAAACGGCGCAATATCCCTGTTGACTCGCATCGGTGTGTAATTCGGTAGTTTTTCCTTGCTGAATAATGCTTAATACTGGACTTTAAGTCAACAATTTCTTAAGCTTTTCGAATGCAACCATTTGGGGTTGCTCGAACATAAATGGATTGTCTTTCCTTGTTAGGTCACTCAATGGTTTCTCTATTTGAGAGTACGCTGGAATAAACTTGCGAAAGTAGCCGGTGAGTCCTAAAAAGCTCTGGACTTGTTTAACTGTCGTTGGTACCGGAAACTTCTTGACGGCTATTGTTTTTGCAATTGAAGGACGTATTGTCCCATTTTCGACGACGTGGCCCAAAAATTCCACTTTTCTTTCTAGGAATTGACATTTTTTAAACTTCATTTCTAAGCCATACTTCGAGGCGACCTCTAATACTTCCCTTGGTTTTTCTAAACCTTTCTTTCTCATCTTTAGCAGGAATTATCAAGTCGTCCATGTAAATTATTACAACGCGTTTCCGCAAGAGTTCTCTGAAAATACTATGCACATATCTTTGGAATACGCTGAGGCTGGTGCTTAGACCGAAAGGTACTTTATTAAATTCGAATTGTCCCTCTGGAACAACGAAGGAAGTGAGGTGCTTGCAATCTTCATTAACGTCAACATGGAAAAATCCAGTTTTTAAATCTAACGTTGTGTACACTTTGACTTCCTGTAGTTTATCTAATACATCCTCTGTCAACGGCAATGGAAAACGATCCTTGACTAATTTCCGGTTCAGTCTTCTGTAATCCACAAACAACCGGGTGGTACCCTCTTTCTTCTTAACTAATACAATTGGACTCGCATATTCAGATGAGCTTGGTCTTACAATCCCTTGTTCTAAACATTCGTCGATTTGCTTGTTGACATCTTGATTCTCAGAAAATGCTAAGCGGCGTGCAGATTGGTATAAACCGGTATGTCGTCTTTCAAGACAATCCTCATGGACACATTTGTCGTTTCGGTCTTCTTTGGCTCATAGTTGAAGATTAATTCAAACAGTTCTCTTCATATTCGTGGATTGGTAACATGTTCAACTACAATTTCGTCTTTCACTTCTGCTTCGTAAACTTGCATTAGCAGGAAGCAATTTTTATCCTCATGTTTTTGGAACTGAACACTTTCTTTATAGAAGCAGACAAAGGCTTGCTCCAGAATATCTGAACCTATTGTGACAAATCTATACGGAACTTTATCACTAACCTTCTGAGTCGTCTTTTTTAGGGAAATTTAATTCCCTACCTATTTCCAATCAACTCCAAAAAGAGGACAGGATTCCTTGTTATGCAGATTAGATAAAGTATTTAAGTCAAACGGAATAGTAAAGTTAGAGCAGTAGGAGAGAGAGATTGAAGCAGAAAGTTATAGTGAAGTTAAATTGAAGATTTCTTGTTGGATAATTTAATCTCAGAGAAAAGCTGAACTGAATTGCAGTGTGGTAAATATTAATTAAAGTCTCATTAAAGTTTATTATTACGAGTGAAATTAAAATTAAATGTTCAATAAGAACATTGAATATAATTCTGGGATCTCTTATCGTGGTAATCTCTGCGTGATCGATATTCTAATTGTTAATTAATTGGATCATTAATTATTTAAGTTAATTTAAAGGATATTACCTTTAAAACCTCATAATACTAGTTAGATATATTTGTTAATAAGTCTTTGATTCTATATTTGGATAAGATAACCAAATAAAGAAAGTTGTTTATAAAAAGGGCTACTGGTTCTTATCTGACTCCTATTTATTCTCGTTCTCAAAGTGAGGTCCAAGGAGATCATCACACTATTACTGCCTGAAATTCCAAACTCGGCGTAGGTACGACATGCCACGTCAGAGAATATTCTTCTCCATCTAGTTCAATCTTTCTCTGGAACGACCCTTTCGTTCTGACTTCATACTTCCCCAGTCCGAACAATACTGCAATGTCTTTGTAGAGCTTCGACGGTTCGATGATTCCTTTGCTTACATCTTCTCGAATGAGCGAAATTGAACTGCCTCTGTCAATGAGAGCTTCAATAATCTTGTTCCCCATGGTTATTTTTCTGGTCTTAATTCTTTCTCGAGAGGTTCGTGAACAGATTTGGAATGAGGAGTCTGTAGAGTTATTAATTTTCGAATATTTGGGGCGCTTCGTACAATCCACGGCATAATGACCTGGTCCTTTACAGTAGCTACAAGTTAGTCATTTACTTTTCCCGGAGTAGGAGGTTCCATTCAATTGAAAATGTTTTCTCTCACGCCTATTACTTCCACTTTGGAGACATTCAGTTCTTTGAAAGTAAGTATCGTTTGATCCGCTGGCCTCGTATCTTCCTTTGGCGAATGAGTTGTAAAATTTCGGTCTCAATGTCCTTCGGACACTTTCATACTCTTCAAATTTTTCCGATATCTCGGCAGGTGAGTTCATAGTAGACCATTCTTCTAAAAAGTGTTCCTGAAACTCGTACGGTGCACTCTTCTTTATTTGGTCGGCTATAATTAGTTCTCGCAGCTGGTCGAAAGTTTCTACATTTAAACCGGAAATCCATCCATCGAAGTACGTTTGTATTTCATAGAAAAAATCTTGCCAAGTTCGTTCATTAGATTTTCGGTGAGAAATAAAGAGTTGGCGAAGTTTCTCCGGGGATAACTTGAACCTTTTTAGCAATAACCTCTTAACGTGGTTGTAATCGTTGCATTTATCCTCTGGATCTCTGGCAATCAAATGAGCAATTTCGATAGGAATCAGTCCTATAAGCTTCTGTACCCAGTCCTTCTTCGGCAAGAATGTCAGTTCCGCATGTCGTTCAAATAAAGTCAGGTTCAAGCTAATATCGTCCTTCATATTAAACTTATGAAACGTTTCGTGAATCATTTTCGGTGCTTGTACATTTTCGGAGTTATTCATAGTATTGGCATTCTTTTCAGACTGTATTCGCAATTTCTCTAGTTCATATTCTCGCTCTTCTCGTCGCAATTTTTCTTCCTTTTCTTCTTTACATATGCGATCCTTCACGATGCTATCGAACATTACTTTGACATCCTCTTCGATGTAATCTGGGCTTTTCACGATGAGATCCTTTAGCTTGGGTTTAGTCAATCTCGCCTCGACGATCAACCCTACCTCTTTGGCGAGTTCTATTAGAAGCTCTTTTTACTTCGAGAGAAAAATGCCATTTTTGCAACAAAAGATCAAGAGTGGCGGCTCAGAGAACAAATTTAAAATTTTAAACTAAGTTTAATTTCCCCCTAAATACTTAATCCGGATGTAAAAAATTTATACAATAACGCAGAAAAAGCTCCCTTACTCAAACAAGAGGAGAGACAAAACGTAGATAAAATACAATTATAACAGATATATGAATAAAATGAACAAATACTAAAAAATTCTGAAATCGACGCTAAAATATTCATACAACGAAATCGAAAAATTATGACAGAGTAATATCTCAATTTCTCAAAATATAATCAATAAAAATACATTGGAAGAATCTATAGCAAAGCAGTATTTCTTAAAATTAATAATAACATATCACAAACTAAAAGTAAACCTCAAAATATTCGTAAAAATTATTTTGAAAGAAAGTCTCTTTGAATCAATGCCGAGGCGTGTGGCAGCGGTGATGTCCAACAATGGCGGCTACTGTGGCTACTGATTTTGGCAGGAACCACACTTCACAGAAGTCTATAAATTTAATCATTCGATACTTGGTCAACATGTTATCTACAAAATAAATTTTGTTGTGCTATCTCTTGTTTTTCTTGGTGTTGCCTTTACGTTGGCCAGCAGTGTACATTATAAAAGAAAGTGTGTACGATGTCATGCCGCTAAAACTCAGAAACGAGTCCCAGTACGATCAAAGGATTTAGTAGCCTTCTATCCCCATCCATGATAAAAGTTACCTTTTTATCTGAATTGACATCCAGAGGGCGTTACGAAGGCCTAAGGGGCATTATAAATAAATATCCCCGTTTTTTTAATTATTAGACCTACAGACTTGAAATTTAGCAGGCATCTTCCTTTCATGGAGTAGAGATACGCTACAAGAGGGGTTTTACGAAAATTGACTCTCAAGGGGTGTTATAGATAAATAATCAGATCACTCATTAAAAAAAATTATTTTGCATTTTTCTAGATATTGTTTTGTACCAAATTTTACTCTCCTTACGATTCGGATATTATATCAAGACTAATGGGTTTTTTTTTAATTAACCTATGTGAAGTACGGGTACTTCAGCTAGTATTATAAATATATTTAGTGTTTTGGTTTTATACAATTTTATCAATATTAATAATATATTTTTGAATGAAACCATCTGGTTAAAATGAAGTCATTAGCTTTCGCTCCATTGCACTTGCTATAGATCCCCCTGAATTTGATTATAATTTGCTTTTTTTTTTTTTTTTTCTTTTTGATTCGAAATTGGCTCTTGCATTTCCAAATGCCTTTTTGGTAAATGTCTTTATGTGATAATTCTTAATGATTTAGAAGATCTATCCACTAAAAATTTTAGAATTTCTCTCAGAGCTATAGATAGAAATGGAAGAGTGGACCCCCATTAAAAGTGGTTTTAACACCCCAAGGCAGTCCTTAGCCTGCAAGGTTTATAGTTACTGTACATACATCTTTATATTTTTGTTTTTCTATTATCTTGAGTTTTAAAACCTATATGGGTGTGTGTGAGAGTGTTTCTTTCAAATGAATTATTTGTTAGGATGAATTATTTGTCAAAAATTAACTCTGGAAAGTTAGTTAGGCAATAGAACACTTAATAAACATATCTTCGTGTTTGACGTGTGAAAATATTAAAACAAATATGTAAACGTTATTTTTTAAAATTCTTAAGGTTTCAAAAAATATTAGAAATTAATTTCTTTATCAGAAAATTAAATTTTTATTTTCATCTTTTGTTCTTAAGATTAAGAGTTACTACTGCTCCACTTTCTTACTATAGTGCTGAAAATTTCTTTTTATTATTCATTTAAAGCATGTTAAATTTCATTACATTAATTAATCATTGATATCCCTTTTTTGACAAGCAGATCCTTTTCATCTAAAAAAATGTCTCGGAATATTTTTTTATCAACTGCTTCGAGGATAAACATAATGAGGCGAAAATCTATTCCGCACTGCAGTGATACCGCATCCATTCGTCTTTTTATAAGTGACATTCTCTCCTTGATTAACGAAGCAGAAGTAAATAACCAGTTCCGAGTTGAAGATTGAGGCTCATTTTTCGCGATCTTGGGTTTTCAAGATGATTCTTTACAGAATTCTTTTTTCCTTCAATCCGGTATTTTACAGCTTATCATGTTCAAAAGATTGACTTTGTTTCATATGACTGAACTAAATCATATATTTAATGGAATATTAGAGATCCTTTGGAGACGTTATCTAAACAATGATTTGCCTCTTATGCTCGAAGAAAATTCAACTGAATATGCATTCTACAACAAAGGTTATCATTTTAAAAGTGATTGAAGTTAAGCCATTTTCCTTCGCTTTTATTTATAAAACTACAAAAACACAGCCTAATGGAATGGATTTATACATAAATAAATAATCTTATAATGAAATAGAGATAGCATAAGACTACTTTATTAGCTCTGAGATTGTTATATTTTATTTCTGTAGTTCCTCTGCATTTATTTTTCTCTTCATATTATTTCCGATTACTCAATACTATATATAACCTTTTTTTTTAATTAAGACGTTTTTTGACGATTAAGAACTTTTAATACTTGATATTTGTGAATAAAAATTCATAAATAAGTATATAAATAGAAATAATATAGAAATAAATTATTAAAAATTTTAAATGGATTATTAAAAAAAATCTAATGTATGGGAATAAAAAGCTTCGATGGACATGGAGTAATAGAAAGCTTTAATAGTTTAGATACAGTTTTAAAATGTTAGAAACATCTGGGACTCATTTCCTTGCTATATTTTTAATTTCAGATTTCATTTTTGTTCATTAAAATCTTTGATAACTGTTTGAAAGCTGCTTAAGGGTATTGATTTTTAGTAAAAATAAATTTTTTTTTTATCTTTATGAAAATAAACCCTTAAATTTTAAGAAAAACTTCGATATATGTTTAAAATGTTTCGTTTAATATTTGTGTATATCAGTATTTATTAAATTTATTAATTCAAAATACTTCTGTTACTACATTGATAAGTATTTTATTCATTCAGTTGGATTGATTCGGTTTGACTCAAACGGAAATAATTTCATTTTTTTTTGTTTTTTTAAAAAAAGAAGGGGCTTGGGTTTTTTTTCTTCTATTTACAAGATTTATTTCGTAATTAACAGCTACGCATTCAAATTGAAAGAAAAGAGCATCTAAATATTGAGTTTTCAACTGACTGATTTTATGTCTGAAACAAATCTGAATCCTTGACCTTGACAAGGATAAAAGCATTCGTAAAATGGTAATATTCTGCTCTGAAAGAAGCTTATTGTAATTACATGGAAGATAAACAATAATTAAACAGCTGTCAAGAAAGTGTTTTCTTTCTTATGCCAATTAAGAAAGACTTCCATTTCCTGCGTGACAAATCGACAGCTTACACACAACGCACAAATGCTTAAAACAACATGATCTATTAAAGTTAAGATACTTGATCGAAAAATGATGGATTCATCGTAATTAAGACGTTTCTTACAACTCAGAGTGCTTATATAATAAGCACTTATCAAGTTTCTTAATTAGCACATAACTTAAAAGCAACATTTCTTACGTAAGCAAAGAAAGCAATGTGGAATGAGTAAGGCGTTTTCTGTTTTTGGTACTTTCGAGGGGATTAAAATGATGCTTTTCATAAATCATAAGCAAAAAACGAAATTCATTAAAAAAGACGCCTTCACGTTTTCAGAATCGACATTGGGCGGTCTCTTGTGACATGAGCATGACAAATGTGCGCATAATAACCTTGGAAGTGTTATCATGATTTGAACATTTAGACAGGTGAAAAGTAGAGTTCATGCAGATGTGTTAACAGAGGAGACACATATATGCCAAAGCATTAAGTGGCAGTCGACTGCAGCTATTGTATTGAGTTTATCGTTTTTTTCTTGACGTTATCATACACGCATCAGTGACTTTATTATTTTAAACAAAGTGAAATGCAGTTCTATATACGTTGCAGTTGCAAGATGCAAATTTGTTGCTTATGTGTTTTTCTTAAAGAACATTTGAAAGCTGCTTTATCAATTTTCTCGTTTGTTTTTCTTAATGTTGTCTTCACCAAATTAAACGTGGAGCTTTTTTTTGAACAGAAAAAAATGTCTCAATTTTCATTGTTGTAATTCAAACATATTTTTCTAAAGCATTTTTAAATTTTAAAATATTCCATAGATAATTAATCTTTCCTTTTAACTTGGAAAGGGATAGCTCATTTAGCATAATGACACAGGAGGAAAATGCGAAACACATTTTATATCAGAAAAAAGGGATCAACTCGGATAAAAATGAATAGTATGATAAAATATGGTGCTATCTAAAGATTAGCGAAGTAAAAATGTACTATGAATGTTGGAGTACATTTATATCTTAAAAAATATATTCCGCATTCCTATTCTTTAACACTAAGCGAAGATAGCCATAAATCATTTACTACATTGAATCAGTATAAAAGAAATACCCAAACTTGTGAAGATTGCTTCGATGAATTACCTTAAAACAACCAATAATTAGAATATCACTATTATTTTATTCTTTAATAAGTAATAAAAACGGTAAATAACGTGCACAAACATAGCAGATTACGTTAAAGAAAAGAAAGTACACTTCTCTACATATAAATAATATGAAATGAATATTCGATCATGCAAATTATGGTCTAAAATCGCTCGTTTATAATAACTTCTTATCTAAGTTTCATTTTTTACCCAGATATTAATTTTACATTTATCATATCCATATTTAGATGCCTTCTGCTCTTATCAAAATACTTTTCATTTCTTTAATTGTTTAAAATTTCTTAATAACACTCTTTAAAAATAAATTTGTGTGGTGATCAGGATCTTTGTAATTAAAGTTAAGAAGATTTTATTTTGTGCATGCAGTTCGAGTGGATCGCATATCTATATGCATTACTCATTCAAGAAGTGGCAATAATTAATGTATAGTGTTAATAATCTTTGATAATGACAGAGATAAGTATCAGAAGATAATTATTGAAAATTGCTAAGGCAACACGTGATTAAAATTGTGAAGAGTTGATGATGCGGTAAAAAAGAATCGGAATGAAAAGAAAGAAATATATTTATTAAATAAAAAAGCATAAATAAAGTACATAAATAAAAAAAGAGACTAAAAGATCCTTTAATATTTTTTATCCACTTGATAGCTATAATACATTTTGCTTTCAGTTTTACTCTGTTTTTATGTTATATTCTTTATCATATAGAGAAAAAGTACTTACTTATAATATTTATATTTCCTTAATTGAAAATCAACTGAATGAGGAAGGAATGTCTTCAAGAAATCTCGAAATAAATTATTGTTATTACGGAAAGGAGAAATGAATAATGAGGTTAAAATAGGAGGAAATGGGATAATTTGATGTTTGATTAGGACTTATGGATAAAAATATAATTACTTCGATGAAGAGCTTAATTGCAAGTCGATTATCGATCTGGAGATTGAATGTTTTTTTTTTCGAGTTACATAATTTATTCAGTATAGGAAATTGATCCTGTTCTTTACTAATACCCCAGAAGAGGAAAAATTTCAATTGTTATCTAGAATAGATGCAAATTTTAAAAAAAACAGAGGTAATGTTTTAAAATTCACTGAAGCGGATAACAATAAATTGCAGCGAAGTTACTTTAAATATAATAATGATAAAAAAATAATTTAAAAGCAAAAAAAAAAAAAAAACCACAAGAAAGCTAGAAATGCATTCAATTTAAAATAATAATTGTTTTAATGGGCGGGATATTCCTACTGAATCTTTTACTAACTTCTCAGAAGACTTTTTATATCTTGACTGATGAATTTATTTATAAACATCACATTTCAAAGCAATAATTATATATATATATATATATATATATATATATGTTTTATAACAATTATAAGAAACTTAAATCAAGTGTGTATATTATTATTAATCAGATAATTTTACCTTATTAATTTGTTTTAGAGATAATTTTTTTCTATAGTAAAAAAAAAAAATTGCTTTTTTTTTAAAATCAATTACACGGAATTCAATCTCTTGCGGTATAGTTTCATGTTATGATATTTATTCTGGGTATCGAAATTGCCTTAAAATATTAATTTTTCAAATTGTTAAGCAATTCCCTCAAACAATTGAGACAAATATCTTTCCTTATAATAGGCTTTGAGACCTTTAACTGAAAGATAATTGAAGATTTTAAATGTTTAAGGATACACACACACGCAATCAAAAAATTAGTGATTAGTGTAATTTGCAGTGTTAGTATAATTTGGTGCACCAGTGTAAACATTTTTTTGAATCAATAAATGCGAAATTCATTGAAACTTTTTCTGGAGTTTTTTGGAATGTTAAAAGTTTTTAAATGATTCTCCATGTCTTTTATTAATGTCATTTACAATAAGAAGGAAATATTTCTCTTTTAAAAGAATCAATAATATAATTTTCTCTCTTTTTCTTTCAGATCCGACGAGAGATCATTTAAACCTCTTCAGCAATCGGCAACAGCCAAAGAAAAAAAGAAAATCTAGAACAGCTTTCACCAATCATCAGATTTTCGAGCTCGAGAAAAGGTTCCTGTACCAAAAGTACCTGTCTCCGGCAGATCGGGACGAAATTGCACAATCTTTGGGGTTGACTAATGCCCAAGTGATCACATGGTTCCAGAATCGAAGAGCCAAATTGAAACGAGACATGGAGGAACTGAAAAAAGACGTGGATGCTGCAAAAGTATCTGGCCAAAGAGCCATTCTTACTACTTTACACGGGATGACTAATGCCACCAAACAGAACTTGAGAAAATCTCCAGATTCATGAAATAATGAAAAACCGAAGCATTTCGTGGATTAACGATTATCCATAGTTTCGGTCAAATGTGTTTCAATCGTTTGCATCTGCTGCAACATTGAAACTATCACATAGTAGCATTCCCGTGAAGACAGAGTATTATTCAATGTTCAGCCAAAGGGTATACTTTTTAATCAACTTTGAATCAATTTTCTTATAAGCACTTAAATGTTATCTAAATTATTCTACATCATAATGAGAAATAATTTTTTTCGCTTATTATATTACAAATTCTCTGTGGTGCATTTTCAGGTTTGATGCATAAAAATCACATTGTTATTAAATAATATATAACACACATGACTGAAATGCAAAATCATACAGAGAAAATGTAACTTTCTAAGTGAATAACCCTACTTTTCACTATTTAAAATTACTGTTAAGTCTCAAACAAATTTATAATATGCTTCCTTTGAGGCCTAATTAATTTTAAAAAGAATTATTATAAATAAATAAAATTTTGAATGGAATGTAATTTTTTCGATACTTTTTTTCTTGGTGTTTTATTAGAAAAATAAATGCATAAAATCTACTCTACGGTGCATAGCAAAATGCAAGATTTGAGATTTTTTTTTTGTAAGGATGTATTAAGATTTCAAAAGAGCATAGCTATGGAATATTTCATTTTGTGCAATAACTAATACCTGTGAATCTCCTTTCATTATTTTTATTTGTTTCAGTTGTTACGAATATTTCAAAAACTTCACTTGGTAAAGATATACAGACTCAGCCTGATTTTTTTTCTCATTTTCTCAACACATTTGTTTATTTTACTTCATTTACTTTGTAAGAAAGCAAAGGTAAAAAATTATAGAATTGCTTTTCTATATGTGAGAAAATAAATTAGCCAACAATTTACATTCCTATTTTGAGATTGAAAATCACTATAATTGATTTCCTGACCAGTGGCGGCTTATCCACTGAGCGCTTGGGGCCCAAAGGAGTCCATAAGGGGGCCGGATAAGTTGGACTTAATTAGGTTTTCTGGTAATAAATTTCAATCCACCAGTGCCAAGGAGGCATGTAGATCTTCTGAGCTTGAGGCCCAAAGTTAGCTCAAATTGGCACTGTTCCTGACTTATGAATAAAATGTTTTTATCTTATTCTGAATGAAAAAGAAAATAAGAAATATTATTCATCTGGATAGAAAAGTTTTGTGATATTATGAAATTCTATAAACTCCATTATGCTTATTTGTTTTAAAATTTACTCTTTTTTTAGGTATTTTAAATAACAAAATATTTTTGAGCTAGTTTTCTCAAGTTATCATTTTATGGATACACTTCAGGAACCTGCATTTTTGAAAGTAATCAAAGAACTAAGTCATTGAAAGTATTAGAAGTACTGGCAGTTAACGAGAGAGATAATAGATTAATTTTCAAAATTTTGAAACTCAGTTCTCAAATATAAAATCTTATTAAATCATGCAATATATAGTCAAATACTTAATTAACGAACATATCGAATATTAACATTAAAAGTTAGAGGTTTAATACTCTGCCTTTAAATTAAAATAAAAAGAAAACTTTCTTAATGGTAATAGAAAATTAAGAGAACTTTGACTTGAGTTTTAACAGAACTTTATAGTGTCTAAAGCGTTTCATAAGATTTACGCCTCGGCTTAGTTTCAATCTATTTATATTATGTTGTACAGAAAAGAGAAACCAACTTGTCAAAATTACGCAATGCCATACTGAAGTCTTAGAAAAATTGAGAAATATTTCGATAAATTCCAATAAATTCATCTACCGTATTTACTCAAATCTAAGCCGCACTTTTTTTCCAATGCTAATTCTATTGAAAAGCGGTTGCGGCTTAGATTCAAATAAATACGGTAATTATTTATAACAGCTCAGTTAAATTCTGTAACATTGGAAAAGATCAGGATTGGTTCTCTTTGTATTATAACTTGTTTTGACGAGTTACCCCACAAGGATATCTCTGAAGCAATATACTTTCTACACTTAGTCAATTAATACTTTTCTTAATAGATATTGCCAGTGAGCTTCTTCTCAGTCCTGTAATCCAACTCATCTATACAATAAACCAGTTGTGCCATTCTCTAAGAGTTCTTTGGTTTCTTTAGTCATTGAAGATTGACAGCAAAAATAGTTTAAATCAAACTCCTCGTATAAATTTAGTTTTTGTAAATCGAAGGACTTAGAAAAAAACCCAGTTGTGCAATAATGGCAACACAACATCTACAAAAGTCTTTCCTTTGAATCCACTGAAACTTCATTAAGTCTCATTTAGGGGGACTTGGACTATTCTCAAGTGAGTCATCATAAAGTTGTAGTTTCTTGCAAATCATAGCATAAATGGAAACTAAAGTGTCTGTATTATGTGTATTTTTGTTTCTTCTGCAATTAGTGAGCTATACACAGTTTCAAAAAGTATTTAGTGTATTTGTGCAATCCAGAAATATGTTATTTTATCAATTATGCATATATTATACTGATGCAATGGTTAATAAAATTTCTGATTAAGTTTTTCTTTGTTGTCATTATTACATCAGTTATTTATTCTGAGAAAATAATACTTTTTATTTTTTCCCACCAAGAAATCCTTTAAATTTTTACTTAATCTATAAGAATATCATTATGCTGTATTATTTAACGCATGAACATTTTTTACAAAGAATACAATGTTCTAGACACAAAAATCGTAAATTACATTTTAATATTGAGATTTCTCAATATTAAAATATTAAATATAACTGTAATTCACCCTTTTGCATATGACTGCTTCTTAAATGTAAAATCTGAAAAAATTAGTGAAATAAATTATAAATGCATTTGATAGCTTTCTTAGACCTATGCAGTTATTTAAAATGATTAATATTTTTGATTTAAAAAATTTCTTTCTATACTTGTGTGATGTTTCGATAACGAGTTATAAAATATATGTAATTTTACCTTTTTTATTTTAAATGGTGGTAAAGAAACGTAGTAAATATCATTTTCAAACATGCAAAACACACACACACACAAATCAAATTTTTTTACTCTTGGTGGTGATTTTTTCATAGCCACACTTGAATGCTGTGATGTTTGGGGAAAATGATGTGAGTAGCGTGAGACTTAAGAAAATTAATTATTGATTTATTCCGTCTATAGCTATTAATTACACTATTTACATTTAGGTATAAGTTGTTTTAATAATTAAGTATTTCTATACTACAGAATATGTTATTTGTAATTGAGGAGATAAAACACACCCCGTCTCTTGTCGAGTATTTCACACGGCAGCCTCTCACTCTCTTGGGGTCAGTTCTTTCTTACACCTCAAATTTTCCTCGAGGTTCCTGCTTGCAGGTGAAATCCAGCCGTTGATTTTCTCACGGCCATCGGTTGTCGGCGTGATGTCAGATGAAAGGACCCCGTAATATTTTAGGGGTGCACGTGCGGATATGAATGGTGCAATGCTATCTACATAGGGAAGTCGCTCTTGCAGCTTCAAGGTGGGAAAATGTTGCAATGTGTTCGCCACGCACATGCATCATTATCACGCAATCATTGTTTCTAAATTTCAGTTGCTTTTAAAATTCTTTAAATCTCAACAATCCTGATCAATATATGAATATAAACTCACGACATTTATTCATAAAGTTAAAAGCGTTTATATCGATCTCACCATCACTTAAAATATCGAGCTGTATTTAAAAACGTTTAAATTATACATATATTATTTTTATAAATTTACATTCTAAATAACGCCCTAAAATTTTGTTGATAATAATTTTAAAACTGTTTTAACTTCAACATGCCTACAGGAGAGATATTTTATTCAATAAAATTAATTGTCTCTCACTAGAAATATAATTCAGGTACATTATTACGATAAATAAATTAAACCCAAACGGAATATTGTTTGATTATTATGAAGATTATTTAAAATACCGCAATTAAGTCAAGGTTTAACTTTTCCTTAAATTTGAAAATTATCACCCACTATTTTTTTAAACTACGTTCACATTGTATTCAATTATCGTTTTCAAAGATACCTTGCAAAATACACTTTGATAAAACGTATTTAGTATCCCCATTCTAATTAGAAATTATCCCCATTCTAGTAGAAAATTGCAATTTTATACACTTCTTTCCCTCTATGGACTACCTTTTTAACACCTAGAGGTGAGATTACTGCAGATTTGCTACCGAGCCAACCAATCTGGGGAATATATTTCCATCCAAAAGGAAGGGGCGCGAAAGTAATTGAAGATAATAACCGGTCTGTGTGACACGCCGAGCGACACCCCCTTTTGGACTGCAGCAGATGTTCCCTATATAAACACCACCACAGTTCCCGAATTGTTAGGCGCTGGCAGTTTTTTGATGAGCTTTCACACTACTGAGACAGTTGTATAATAAAAGGTGAGTCGCGTTTTGCGTAATTATAGAAGCTAATCTTACAAAGTGTTGCTAAATCTTCCGATCGAAGAAGCTGCACTGCACCGAAGGGGTGTAAACTATGGGTGTGCAACTTTCTATGCCCCGTGCACTTCTTTCCATGAAATGAAAAAAATGGACGACCGCACCCCTGTCTAAAGTGAAATTTGGGCACACCCCCCTTTGAGACCTCAAAGTAAAATTGGTTATTATCAGAGGAATTATTACCAGACAGCGACATTGCTGGACACCAGTATTCAAAGTGTGTTAGTTAAATGAAATGAGCCGGTAATAGCTCAGTGTACTTAACAGATTAAAGTAAAAAAAGTGTTAATGAGAGAGAAACAGCCCTTGCCTCAATCCAGAATCAAGTTAAAGTTTAATTTTTGTATCACTAGAATAGAAAATAGGTTAAAAAACGCTGGTGTAAAAAGGGAATTACCGTAAAATCCGGTGTATAATACGCACAAAAAATAAGACGGATATTTAAGGGTACGCATTATACACCGGGTATAAAAAAGCGAGTTTTAAAAATAAAATAAGTGAGCGTAGAAAAAAATTAAAACTTTTATATAGATTGGAATATTGTTTATTTAAAAGAAATAACATACCTTATGAACTTAGTGTTATAGTTCTATATATAGAAGTACATTATTTTTTTCAAAATCTAGGAATAATACTTCGAATAAATGACTTCAAAACACAAGAACATTGCATACATACATTTCAGATTCCTTGGTAAAAAAAAAAAAAAAGGGGGGCTGCGCGTTATACAGCGAATATATCTAAAAATTAAAAATTGCTGCTTGAAAGTCTAGGTGCGCGTTGTACGCCGGGTTTTACGGTAATTTTCCTTCAAGAAATGTATTTGAAAGTACAAATAGAAAACAGTCGTGTATGCTATTCCTCTCGTCCAGTTACTTTTCCAAGGTAGACTTATCATGTCTTAAAACATAACTCTAAAAAATGAAATCGTAGTGGTGTATAAACGCATTTCTTTATTTAGTTTAAATAATTATTAGGTAAAAACTGAAACACTTATCAATCAATATTTCTTACTGAAAAATGACATCCATAATTGTTGGGTTTCGTTTATAACGTAATGATAGACTTTGGAAATAAAACTGAAGAAACCAATCATTAAGTAAGTATAATCGTTCGTAAATTGTGTATCAATAATCGGATACATACATCAATTTAAATCGCATAAGTTAGCGTGACAGTTAGACTTTGATTTTTTTTCTTGAATTATTTATTTGATTTTTAGTTTTTGAATTTTTGGATATTTAAAAGAAGAGGGAAAAGATATATTAGAGGAGAGCAGGTACACGTATTTTTTTTATTATACATTTAACTTAAAATGTCTTGAGGTTGTAAGACAAAATTTGATGAAAACGAAAAAACAGCCGCAGTTATGTAGTGTTGGAAACTGAATGAAGTAACATTTTATAGTCATAAAAGGCATATGACTAAATTTTTGAAGTATATCTCAGAAATTAGGTTTTCTTTCTTTAAATTTAAAAAAAAATGAAAAATAAAAAAAATAGGATTTTGAATTGATCAAAAATGCTGAAAGCAAATTTTAAATTTTCAAAGTTACACAAGCACTTGTTTAATAAAATAAATTATCTTGATTTCGGATGGTGGATTTTCAAAATAGTGAACTAAACTTGGGAGAAAAATTTATCAACTAGAGCAGGCATGCCCCACCCGGGGGGCAATTGAAGTTTCTGTCTATATTATTTTAGACATTTGGACTACAGACAGTTGAATCGAAACTATCGTGTTTTGACCCACCCCACCTCTCCCCGTGCAGTTTTTACCAAAATAATTTTTTTCCTTCATTTGATTTCCAAGCAATTGTAACAGCAGGTGTTGATGGATGAAAGAAAGCACATGAGCTTGGGTGTGTTATTCCTCTTTCAACGAGAACTTCATTGAGAGTGAGTAGTGTATTTAGTTCTATTTGTCAGAGAAATAATTTATTCCTATATTTTTAAGTTCAGATTAGTAGTCTTTTTCTTGTTTTATTTGGCAATGAAGGAATCCGATGATGGATTTAATGAGTTGCCTCAGGACTGTCGTACTATTCAGCTACTCGAGGACTTTGTGACAGGCTCACGCGTCTTTTCTTTAGCATGTCCTTTGGGTTCTTTGGGCCAGAATTAATGGCAACTCTTTTCCAACCAAATCCAAGAAGTGAAGTGTGAATGAAAGATGCAAATGAACAAGCTTTTAACTATCGGAACTTAGAGTAAACGAAATGGCAATGTAGGGTAATGTATAACAATTAATGTTAGTTTGTGGTAGTTGATGTTCAATAGAAGAATCGTGGTTCAAGTCTGAATGTGCTTTACGTGACTGTGATTAGAAGTTATAAGTGATCGAATATATTTAATTCAAGTTGCACACCAGTGAATACAAGTAAAGAGAAGATTGAGCTTACGTCAATACTGGTCTTCTCCAAGCTGTAATAAGATAGGATTGACTATTTAATATTAGAATCATTGATTAGGTGGTTCGGTTATTGATAGTGATCTGAATTAGAATAAGTCTTATTATCTAAATATATGTATTGTGTAATTTTGCCATCGTAGATTCTCTCGCATTAATTATTATAATTTGTTAAAGGTTTAAGTTGAATATCTTAATAAAGTCATATTAAGATAATGTTTGATTCTAGTTCTTTCGTTAATCCTACGCCTCTCGCTCACGCTGATACTCCGAGAGATGTTCTCCCAATGGGAGGAACATCACAAGTTTTGGTTACAGACCGCGTCATTTTGAACGATAGTCTAGTGATGAGGACGTCCTCTGAGCTGGTACTTCCTCTCCTAACTTCCACACCACGCCAACGGGAGAACATCTTAGCCTCGACATATATGACGTGCATCGATCCCCTACACGGTGGGTCTTCAGTGGTATTAGGCTCGAACTAATGATACGCTGGCCTCGAGTTCGTTACCTTGACCACTACTTATTTCGAGAATCATCCCATTAAATTATTTCACCGCCTTTTTGTTGAATGTAAAAGAAAAATGTGCTCTTTACTTCAGCTGGCTATTATCCAAGATCCACACACAAACAAGCAAATACTAACCTCAAATAAAAAAAACTCATTGCATATTTCATGAGAAGACTCTTAATAATAGTAAGGGAAGTTATACCCATAATTTGCCCATTATAAATTTAAATAAATGATATTTCCGTATTGAAAGATTCACTAAAAACGTATCTGGTTTTGATAACAAATGTATATAATGAATCATTTACGAAAAAATTTAATTCCAAATATAACTATCATGAAATATTGTATAGCTTTACATATTTTAATTTTATTTGGACAGTACATTTTTTTAACAATTTAAAAAGGAAAATCTCGAAGACTAGTATATCTTTCTAAGTATCGAATTCCTCGAAATCTTGACATCAAAAACCAGACAATTAGTCCAATGAAAATGATATAAAACTCTTAGATAAAACAAATAACAGTACCAACCTTCAACCATCACAGACAACGAAGTAACAATGCCAGATGAATAACATAACTTTCCAATGAACTTGTTGAACTCATTAGCTCAGTGCTAAGTAAAGAGTTCACACTAACTGAATCCAAAGTCGATAGTATAAATATTTAGTTGACTGAAATGAAACGCAGAGCTTTATAAATAAGAAATTTTCGTAACCGAGAATCAATAGCGTATTTGTATTCCATTGCATGTTTTTTTTATATTACATTCTTTTATTTCCTACTCCTTTTGGTAGCAGGACTATAAAAACTGACACAGTAGAGTCCAGAAAACTTGGCCTAATGTGGACCAAAGGGTAGTCGAGTTTGTGAGAATATCAAGTTATCAGGAAGGGAATTAAAAAGAATAAAGAAAGTATGAGTGTTTCCTCCAAAAATGCTGTACTGCACTTGTATGTATTGTTTGCTTGAGAATAATACAACAGGAAATAAACTTCCCGAATACTCTTTAACAAAGGAATAGTACGTACTTTATGAAAGCATAGAACACATTTATTAAATTAATGAATACATTATATACAGTAATTTACCGTATCAGATACACCTCAGAAAATATTTTAAGAAGGCATAAAGCTGTCGATAATGAAAATTAAGTAGTCGACTTAAGGTATCCGACTACGGTCGGAGCCATGATTTTAAAAAAGCGCATAAATGGATAATTTTTCATGATATTTAAGGTCCCATAGATTAGAATACATGTATTAAATTGTTTTAATGACATTATGACAAAAAATTATATTTAAATACAATATTTTGGCAAAAAAGTATCTTAGAATTACCTTTTTTTCAAAACGTTCTCCCTTCATAAAAAATGTTTCTAGAATAATAATATTTTGCTAGATCAACTAAAGCCTTCTCCAGAGAGTCTGAACTAGGATGTTTGAAAAATTCACATTATTTTCAGTTACCACAAATTGAAATAATATTATCGGTGTTTTTTTTCTTAAAATTTCTACCCTCTGTTGTAGCAAAATATGGATAAATCTCCTTCTAAGTTAAATGTTTCAAAAATTCTAGTTGAGCCTCTGTACAGAGGTCTGAGCTATATACAGGAAAAAAATTATTATAATAGAAGCATTTTTAATAAAAGGAAAATGTTTTGAAAATGGGTCATTCTATGTTCATATTTTGTCAAACTATTGTACTTAAATAAATTTTTATTGTAATAATATTCTTAAAACAATTTTATATATGTTTTTTAATCTAAGTGACACTAAATATCATAAATTTTATCCATTTATACGCTTTTGCAAAATCACGGTTTCGAACGGGGTCGAATACCTTAACACAAATTGACTATTATTGTTATTATTATTTTTTTGTTTGAGAAATGCATAATATCCTGTTTCCTTTCGTACTGTTTTCTGCATTTTTTCCGCTTCATTACGAAGACGACGAAGGAACAGCAAGACCATTACTGACGCTCTGTGTTGTTCAAAATACTGACAGGCGATTTCGACAATCTTTAATCCCTCACTATGTGATATTTTACTAGTTTGTTTGGTGTTCTCAACGTTAACGTCATCATTTTCTGGCATTTTTCATTAACTGTGATAGCAGCAATAATTTCTGCATTGGACCCATAAAGCACGTGGGGGGGGGGTCGACCTACAAGGTGGTGGCCGAGGTATCAGGACTGCCGGCTTATTCCGGGTCAAGTTTTCGGGACTCTGCTGTATAGCAATTCCTAGGAAATCGGTACTTCATGAGCAACTGAATAAAATCTATATTTTAAAAAAGTTTTTTTAAATGTCGTATTACACCTTTCAAGTAATAGCTAAGCAAATTAATGTATGAAATTTTTTATGAAGAATCCATCTTGTTTTATCACAGATTCTCTGTTTATATAAGTACATTGAATGTGTATTTTGATTAAATTATTCAAATAAAAATGTTACATAAATTTTAAACTACAAATGTTATATATATATATATATATATGTGTGTGTGTGTGTGTGTGTGTGGAGAGAGAGAGAGAGAGTGTATTGGACAATGTATGTACGAAAATGTACTCATTGAGTTTCATGTGACAGGGAGCATAAATTTAAGTACGTAAACTTTCTTTAAATTCATTTCAATTGACTATGTTAGCCAATGCTATATACATTTGTGACGGATCTATACGCGATCTTCTGATTAATCTTCTTGGGAAATTTTTGGGCTATCAATTCGCATTATTCACAACCAATCCTTCAGAAGAAAAGAATCGTGATATATAAATTAACTTACTATAAATAGGCGAGATTTCTAGCTAGAAAGAGAGGAGGAGTGAAGAAATACTCGAGACAGGTGAGATTGATACTAAAGGTATAATAGAATGAGAGTGAATTTACTCTTATTAGAAGGAAACTTTAAAGTGATGATTGTTCACTAAGATTGAATTAAGATTAGATTAAATCGGATAATAGGTTATATCCTTAATTAAGGTAAGGATCAAGTTTGCTAGTAGCCTAGTCGCTCACGTTTTACTGTCGTTGTTCCACTTTAATAGTTTTTATTGAGACATTCTCCTAATATTATTAGTTGAAATTGTGTCTGTCCTTAGTGTTGAAATAAATAGATTAGAGTTGAATCATGTCGAGTGTTTCTTCCCCCCCACATCTCGGTGCTCGCGAGAGAGGGGCGAGCCTTTTACACATTTAACAAGCCAACAGATAAATTCTAAATATCTACATATCAATCCATAAAAATTGATAAATTAAAAATATTTTCGGTTGGAAAAAATTATTTTAAACACAAACTATGCGTATTGAATGATTTATGCACTAGGTAAGTTATTATTTTCCCTCTTCTTGAAGAAAAGGAAGAAAATTTTCATTCTGCTTATGTATTGATTGTGATAAAGGATGTAAGAAAGCCTCATGTTGTTTGAGGGGAAGATCTCGCTAATCATTAAGATGCCTGGAAGGGGAATGTGAAGGCAGTATGGTTGAAAAAGCGATTGAATCAAACTCGAAATATCATTTAAGTAGAAAATATCAACATTTATAAATCTAATTCTAGAAACAGCTACGCAATATGCGGACAAGACAAGATGAAGAATAAGTATCAACTTTTTACTTATCTGAACGAGATGCCACCCCCAGCTTTGACAATCCAAAACCTTCCTTAATCTTGAATACTAAAAAATACAGCCGGGTGACTTTGAAGTTATCAATGGGCTAAATTGTCTCTTCCCTGTATCTCTCGATATCAGGAATGGCGAACCTTTTTGAGGCGTGGGTCAAATTTTGTTCATATTTTTTTCAATTCCTATACTATTAGTTCACTTTCTCCCTATATATATATATATATATATATATATATATATATATATATATATATATATGTTTCAGTCGTCAATAAAATACTTTTCATTCATCCACTCAAGTTCAAATATCCCTTTTTTTAAACTTGTAGTAGATGACATCTGATGTTAATATAGTTTTTTTCAAATATTATAATTCGTGAATTTTTAATTAATAAATAAATAACAAAAGGCAAAAATAATAGTCCAACACCATATATAAAAAGGAAAATCGCTCATTGTGTTCCTGTAGCGCAATAAATAGCACTTTGGACTTCTAATCCAAAGGTCGTGGGTTCAAATCTCACCTGGTATGACCTACTTTCTGTGAATGTTATTTCATTTTACCATACCATTTTATTGGAATAATTAAATTAAATTAATGAATAAATAGTAACAAATAAAAATAATAGTTTAACATCATATATAGAAAGGAAATTGGAAAATTGCAAGGAAAATCGCTTTCTATTTTGCCACTTAATATTGTGATTTTGTCATATGTATATACATATTTATATTAATTGTAATTATTTAATATAAAGTAATTAAAATAAATTTTTCTTAGTTGAACTAAGTAGAAATTGACTTAATTTTATATATATATATTGTTTGTTTAGTACTAGCTTTTGTGGATCAGTAATGCCCATTTGAACCAGAGTTACGAGAGTTTAAAAATTTTTAACTGAGTATTTTTAAAACTAAGCATCTTTAAAATTCAACTGGTTTAACAAGCAAAAATGAGCATGGATTGACGATTTAAATAATTTTACTGGAGTTAAAAATTCTTAAGTGTCTGGTGCGAGTGGCAATAAGTGTTTGAATGAACAAGGAGTAACGAAAATTACATACAATATATAAAGTCAAACTTCCATATTACGAACCTCTATATTGCGAATTTTTCTATATAGCGAACTTTTTCATGGAACCAAGAACATCTCATGATTTTCTTCGTAAAATAACCTCCCAATAGCGAAGTGCAATTTCTATATATAATGAACTTTTTTCTTGTGATTCAATTTTTTCCCCTATTTTTAATGTTTCTGAACATTTCAAGACATTACAGTTTCTGAACTTCTGATCATTTCAAGACATTACAGTTTCTGAACTTCTGGGCATTTCAAATTATTCTCTCGTTTAGTTCCTTTTATGGTGGTAATAAATGTTGAACCTGTTTTATTAGATCCCTAATTTGCCAAGAGCTATAGAATTCTGGGCGTTTAAATTGTATTTCAATCGTAATTTGTATGTTTAGAATTTCTAGTTATAAGATAATGAATGTTTAAAATTACTTGTAAGCTTAAATTAGAAAATGCTATTAAAATTCATTACTTTTAATATAAAATTATTTTCTTCATGTTGAAAATACAGTGTATTCTTCGACATTCTTTATTATTGCTTTCCTTGCAGTTTTTCTTTCTTTTTTCTTTTTTTTGGATGGGTAAGATGCATAAAATAAATATATAGTAATTTTCAAAAAGGTGAGAATAATTACTTATCTAATTTATGGTGTTTATCAATTTAAAATTTGTTTTATATGGTTTATAAAGTATATTCAAAAATGAGCCTCTATATAACGAATTTTCCACGTAACGAACTTTTTTAGGGATTTAGCGACTTCATTAAATAGAAGTCCGACAGTATTATGAAATATTTTTATTAGTATATATATATATATATATATATATATATATATATATATATATATATATATATGTATAACAAAATTGAATATAAAGTATTTAATTAGAAATCTGTTGCTGTTTATTTTCAGATAGTTTTTAATATTAGGTTTATACTTCGTATTTATTAGTTTAACGCATTTTGCAGTTAATTCCCTGTCAAGACTATTTCATTAGAAGAGAGAGAGATTTTACAAAGTTCATTGAAGAAAACAATTCTTCACACGATTACGTGGATCCAAACATCGTTAAAAGAGCATTAATTAGTTTTTTCATTGATGTAAAATTATTTGGTAAAGAATCTCATACGTTTAAGGTATCCGACTACGCTCGGAACTGTAATTTTTCAAAAGCGTGTAAATGGATAGATAGTATTTAAAATATTTAGTGTCACTTATATTAGAAAATGTATATAAATTGTTTTAAGAATAGTATTACAATAAAAAATTATTTAAGTACAATATTTTGACAAAAAATGAACATAGAATGACCCATTTTCAAAATATTCTCCTTTTGTGAAAAATGCTTCTAATATAATAATATTTTGCCCGTATATAGCTCAGACCTCTGTACAGAGGCTCAACTAGAATTTTTGAAATATACAACTTAGAAGTGGGTTTATTCATGTTTTACGACAATAGAGGGGAGAAATTTTAAGAAAAAAAAGACACTGATAATTATTTCAATTGGTTGTAACTCTGAAAATAATGTGAATTTTTCAAAAAAATAGTTCACACTCTCTAGAGAGAAGTCTTTATTTTATGTAAGCAAAATATTATTATTTTAAAAGCATTTTTCATAAAAGGAGAACATTTTGAAAAAAGGTTATTCTAAGTTAATTTTTTGCCAAAATATTGTATTTAAATAATTTTTTTTTGTCAAAATGTCCTTAAAACAATTTTATACATGTATTCTAATCTAAGTGACACTAAATACCATGAAAATTATCCATTTATGCGCTTTTTTAAAATTACGGTTCCAATTATCTTCACTACTTTCACATAGTTTTCCTACATCAGAAATTGAGTCTTCAAATTTTGTATCGATACTACATTGCTTCGAAATTCAACTAATTCCACTTTTAAATTATAGATACTTAGCCTAGATAGAAATTCGGATAACTCCATTGTTTCAAATTCTGTTTTGTATGTATATAAAATAAAGTGAAATGTATTTTCCAAACTTTTGTTGTGTTGTTACTTATGCCACCTGATCGATAGTAATATCAGATCAAGGCCCACGAAATATTTGTCTGTGTGACTTTCAACGCATCGCAATAAACATTTATATGTAACTCTCTCTTCGTAGATCTTATATCTGCACATATATATCACAACTAAAAGCTCATAATTTTTTTTTCCGATTCTCAAATAAAAAGTAAAGGGAAGTCAGATCATAAATTTTGGAATTGAATTATTTAGAACAATTAAGACATGGAGGCGAGGAATTAAGCTTCAAAATGATCTTGATAAAATTATAGAAGTATGTTCTCTTCAGTACGAGGTTTAAATTTTTTAACCAATTGCAAAGTTTTTAAAAGCCTTTTCGAGTAAAATAACGTTTGGAATAGGTTTTTTTTTTACAGAATATTTATATTTACCTTTACAAGAAACAAGCATATTAGATGCTAATGTTATATTATTTTAGAATAAGCGTTTTGTATTAAACTTTTAAAGACATTTGTTCAAACAAATTTTGCAAGCACAATGACTTTTTCAAAATAATCGTAGAGTTTCACTTACGTCATAAAAAAATTAAAGTAAAAGTAGTTTTTTTTTCATAAACATTTTGGTTAGGTAAGCCACATAAATAAATCGTACTTCGATTTAATTCTCACTAAATCTTTAAAATCGTGTAAGGATGCACAAGATAAAGGAATTTTGTATCAAAAAATCTAAAATTTATACGCATAGGTAAAAAAAGAAACGGAGTCACGCATTTTTTATTCCTGTGATTTCTTGTCCTTGCTTCCAAAGCTGCGGAGGAGACATTGGAACTCCCAACCTATACTTATTTCAAGTAGAAATCAAATTACTGAATTAGGAAGAGGGAAAAAACATACTCTTCTCGGTAAATTTTGATTGTAACGTGTCACACTTATTTAATACACGCGCTTTTTTCAGGCAACTGTCATTGTTTCCTGTCTTATTGAAAAGAAAACGCTTGAAAAATACTTTATTTCCCTGAAAAGAAAAGTTCTACTTTCTTCTAATAGTTCTCTGAGCTACTAAGAGAAAATATGTGTCAAAACAATCATGTGACTGCATTAAAAAAATTGGTGACGGATCTTGTAATTTTGAATCGCGTTCAAGAGACGAGAAGGACTCCTAAGGAAGTCGAGCCTAGACAGGTTCAATGTGTACCAACCCTTCTACATCAAAAGCTAACTCGGGCCAAGCAAACAAGATTTAACTTTAAGCAGGCTACAAAAAAAAATCAGTATTCATAGAACACGTAGGTTTATTTCGAATAACACATTATAATCTATATACATATAAATAGATGTTTATATATATGAAATCGCATCAGTCCAACACCGTTCACCCAATCACTATGAAAGCTAGCATATATATGTATATTTTTGTGAAGAAGGTTTTTGTGCTATCTTCTTTGTTGCAGATCCCTACCAGGTGGCGCTACAGCATATCAATTTCTACAAAGTTCAATCAATCGCCAAGTTGTAAACATGGTCGCCAAAAATGACATCAACTTGGCTCTATCGCCAACATTTCACTATGTTTCTATTGAATCGCCATTATAAAGTAAGGAACGACGTTGCTTGCGAATATTACAGATTTACCATAAAATAAATACAACAGAAAGTAATATCAATGTATTACACATCCAGATATAAATTATTTACACTATTTTAAGTGTACATTGCACAAAATGTGTAACAATGTGTTACTTTATCTAAGCAGAGATCAACTTGGGAAGGTGTTTTCAAAAATTGGCCCACAAGAGAGAGTTATGGGGCATTATAAATTTAAAAAAATCCTTTTTATCAGCTTAGATCTACAGACTTAAAATTTAACAAATAAGGGTTTTTTTGTTCAGCTGAGATATGCAAAAAGCCTTTTTTTGTTTAGTTTGCAATTCACGTAAAATGAACTCATTAAAAACTTCTTTATACTTCAATCTGAATTGTTTAATTTTTTAATTCACCCATGATAAGAACGGGTATACTAGCTAGTAAACATATGTAAAAGAACAAAATAAATAAATAAAAATAACGCTTATATCATGACACTTAACATCTCTTTTCTGCCGCCATCTTTCCAATTTCGGGAGAATTTTTAAAAATTTTTTATTATGTATTATTGTGTGGGAATATATTGGCTGGGACGCAAAAATGACACCTCTGTTCTACACGGTAGATATTTGGTGGCATTAAGGGTCGAACCCAGCTCAAAAACAGTGACCTCGTGTTCGAGATCATGATCACTCGGCTACTGCTGCCACAAATACTTCTGATGTATGATTGGACAAAAATTTGGAATCGCCATTTTTGACGACACATTAAATAGTGTAAAGGAATATAAATATAAATAAACATTTAGTACTATTTATTTTAAATATTGAGATTTATTTTGGATGTACTAGTAAATTCAAATGAATTATTAATATATTAGATAAACTTCAATAGATTGTTCCATAATTAATGTGAAAACATTCATATTTTTTCGAAATTATCGGACAATATCACCTTCGTTGAACTGTCAGAAAGCAGAGTACTACTCAAACAGATTCAGAATCATTGGATGAAAAGTGTACATGGTTTTAACTCGGAAAGTTCTAATTATGTGTTCAAACATTTCGGATAAGAATAAATGTTCAAACCTGACTTGAAAGTTAACATTATTAATGCTTTTAGATTGAAATAATGCATGAGATTTTGGTATTTACTAGAGCAGCTGATGAAAAAAATAATAAAAAAATATTAATTAAAGAACATTTAATTCCATCAAGACTTTTGTATTCAAATTTATCAGCATATGATCGACTCTAAAATTTGTAAGCAGTTAATTATATGTTCTACTTTTGACAATTTATTAACCTCGTAATTTTAAAATATTGGGGGTATGAAGTGATTGATGGTACAAGTGGTGAGGTCAAACCAGAGTTGAGGTTGTCCTTGACCACAATATGGTGGGTATTTAGTAGTACCAGGGTTCGAACCCATAGCGCGACAGGAATAACAACAGCAACGAGTTCATAAAAAATGACACTTGGCTGCTACAGCCATTCCTATTACTATTGGCAATTACTGAATAGTATTAAAGGTATTTAACCAGGTGATCAGGACATTGATGCCACAAGAACTTGAAATGTAGATTCCTGAGAACATGAGTGGATAAAAATATTTAAGTATAAAAAGGTGAAAACGCCAATATGAACAAGAGCAACATTTACTAAAATTACTCAACCAAGCAATACCATTCACCCAAAATGAACATTAATATATGCTGTGTGCGAATGGTTTAAAATTATTTTGTCTCAGTTGCACATCAAACGGCCAAAAGAGTAATATTTGAATACAGGTAAAATATTCTTTGCATAAAAAAAAATCAATTTTTTTATTTAAATGGAAGAATAATCTCTGTACGCAGATCAGGTGTTCAATTCACTCTTTATATTTATTACGTTATACATTATGACTTAACAGTTGATTTATCATCTCATGAATATTATGATCAAATAATGAACTTGTAAAAGTTTTTTTTTTTCATTTCTGTATGATAACTGTTCTCGGGGGTTATCTAAAACACTCTTATATGATATAGCACCTGTCAAAAACTGAAATGTAATTTTGAATTTTTCTTTTGTTTATTTACCAGTAACTCTGAATATGAATTTAAAGTTTAATGTTTAATTTAATGTTATGAACTTTAGTTTTAATGTTTCAGCTCGTTTTATAAAAATAAATACATGAAGTAAGTAAAAGTTAGGAAAAGAAAGCAACGTTTAATATGGCATACAAAGTTTAACGCATCATTATAATTAGTCCTGCAACTATTAATCTTACGTAAGATGAAAAATTCTCGAAAAAAAACCAATACTCAGAGTTCAATGTACTCTAATTGAAACATATTCAATTGATAAAACTGATGGAATCGAATTAACGTAAAAATGAAATAAATGTTTTAATGCAAACACGTTAGGAATTTGTTACCGCAAACAAGAACGGAATTTATAAAAACATTAGACGTTACTCGCTCGCTTCACAGGATATTTCATGATGTATAACCATATACTGCTTTTAAGTTACTGCTATCTAAGTCCTAGCATTAAGCTTTCGATTTTATTCAAAAACATTCTTATAGACATAGCCTCTGGGTTTAAAAAGCGTCAGGACTTGAATCTCTAAAATGGTCGATCTTCGCAAAACCCATTCTTATCGGATCTTTGCTCAACAAAAGAAACATTGTTGCCAAATTTCAAGACTGTAGGCCTAATAGTTCCGGAGATCCAGTGATGAGTTTTCTCCTATATATGTAGATATAAAGGAGATATCAACTATAAATACAAAAACAAATTCCTTGGGAAAATTTTAGAAATTTTTTCCTGTAAGTAAAACCATACTTAAAAAGAAACAAAACAAATGTAATCAATTGAAAAGATTATCTTTAATTTATTTTTCGGTCGTTTTGAAAACGCACCAAAATAAGCGATTTGGAACTCAGAAATGCCATAACATAAAGTTTTTGTAAAAAGAAAAGAAAAGAAACTCGAGTGTATAGCAGCTATTTTAGGTCAGATTTGAAACATAAAATGAAATAATTAGTCTTAATTGTGGGAATATTTTCCTATCACTTTGTGAAACACTTATACTATTTATAAAACCTCTGCCCAAGAGAAAACCATTCATGTTTTTCTTTTAACTGGCCCTTTATTTAGAAATCAATATCCAGCTGTTATATTTAACCCATCATGTAGCGCTTCTATTTAACTTTGCAGTTGTGAAAATCAAAGCAAAGGCGCCTTTAAAATGATGAATGATGCTCGCAGGGAACATCTAATTTAGACCCATCCATGCAACCCCGTTACAAATCTATTTTGGAATCAAGAGCTAGTTATGAAGTTATATTCCACCCAAGATAAATTAAGGGCATCTGACGCAAAGGTATTTTACACATTCCATTTAATTTAAGTCCCTGCGGTGGAACAGGCGCCTGAGTTAGGCAGCAAAAATGATAAGATCTATTAATTTTCAATCTGGCTATTCGTTTTGAGTCTCAAGTCACGTGCTCTGAGGTGGAGTAATTTGTAGGCATATTAAAAGCTAATAAAGCGGTCATTGAGAGCCCACGCGCTGCAGTACTTATTAGAAGATACGGTCTGCTAGATGGATCTTCCGGCGGAGCTCGTTAGGAAGGGTTCAAAAACTTTAAAAAACAGAATCGGGGAATTACATTGATTAGCGAAAAAGCTTTCAGAATATGGATGGAGTGCTATTTGTTATCAATAAATGAGATGACGCGATATGAAAACTGCATTTGTAATGCCCTAAGAGGTATCAGAGCGAGACATCCCCGACGAGTCGAACGGGAGCCCTACGGAAATCTAATTTGGTATCCAGGTAAAAAAAAAAGAGCTTTAAAAGAGTAATCACGGAGAATAGGGCATAAATTGGTGGTGCTTTATTTCAAAGTGGTATAAGTCAACGAATACTTAAGGCCTTTGTAAATCATGTACTTCCCATGCATTCATATTAAATGACTTGGTTTTGTAGAGTGATTTAGAAATTAAATTGAGTGAAAGACTTTGGGTTGCGCAGACTATTTTAAGGCTGTTTTCAGCTAATGTTAAAGAAAAGGACCCCAAATCTGAATATTTTTTTCAGACATAAAAGTACTCAAACATTAATATTATATTCTGGCCTCACTATCCTGTAGAGAATCACTTATTTTATCATACTACTCATTTTTATCCGAGTTGACACACTTTTTTCTTGCACAAAATATGTTTCGCATTTTTTCTCCTATTCCATAATGCTAATTGATCTATCCATTTACATGTTAAAAGGAAAAACTAGTTATTTATGAAATATTTTGAAATTTTTAACACACTATATTATAAACAAATGCATCAGTTAGAATGTCACAAATTTTTATAAAAATTGAGGCATTTTTTTCTGTACGAAAATCTGTTCCGCGTTAAGTTCACGCTCTTGTGCATATGGCGAAAACAGCTTTAACTTGGTGGCTACAAAAAGTAATGTTTTCAGTAAAAAAATTTTACTTGTGCCACATTATGAGAAATAATTTCAAGTAGCATTCTCCAACACTAAGAAATATTTCTACTTTTCATTTTGTTGTTTAATAAGTAAGATAGCATAACCTAATTCTAGAATTTTATTACACAAATATTTATCTTAATAATTAACAATTGAATAAGAGCTCGATTTAATCAAAGTATCGAAACTGAGAATATCGAAAGGGATTTGTGCAAGATAGAACGAGACACTGCCATTTTTAAGTATACGCTATCTATACATATAAATAAAAATGAAGTGTCTGTTTGTAATTTGAAATTAACAGCTTTTTACTAAATGCATTTAAAAGTATATACGGTACTTACATGAAAAAATAATTTTTTAAAATTTTTGTCTGTGTCTGTCTATCTATCTGTCTTTCTGCCAGTCTGTTTGTTCCGGCTAATCTCTGAAACGGCTGGACCAATTTTGACGAAACTTTCACTGACAGATAGCTAATGTTATAATAAATAACTTAGGCTACTTTTTTATTTTAGAAAAAAAAATTAGGATTCCGAGAAAATATAAAATTAAAACCATTGAAATAGTGAGAAATAACTGATTCAAATAGGGATTATTTATTTCAATAGGGACTATTTTTATTTGTTAGGGATTATTTTTATTTGTTAGGGATTATTTTATTTCGTGAGCCTTCTGTCTCAACGATTGCTAGCAGTTATATCAAACTATTTTCTTTGATTAGGTTGCTGCCATTCACGACATTTCCTGTTTATGTCTTGATCCTAATGATTTTACAGTCCTTAACTGCATTGACAAAGGTCATGCGTCCCTTTCATCTCCTTCCTTGCGGCTTCGTTTGTGTTCGCGTTTCACCCTACTTGCTACTTAGACCTATTTTGATGCTAAAGATTTTAGTCCTCACCCCATCGACAGTGTCAAAGGTCATGCGTCCCTTTCACCCCTTGCTCAACAATACGCAAAGAAAAAAAAATAAAACAAAAAAGAAACAAATTCACAAAGTAGAAGAAAAGTTTTCGTAAACTCTGCGAAGTGAATAAGCACTTTTTTGTGTTAAATTCCACGTGGACAAAGTCGCGGGTAACAGCTATTTAACATAAAATAAATGCATCAGAAAGTAATATTAACGTAATACACATCCAGATAAAAATTATTTACACTATTTTTAGCGTTTATTACACAAAATTTGTAACAATGTGTTTCTTTTGCTGAGCAGGTAGGTGTTTTGAAAAATCGACCCACAAGAAAGTTACGGGACGTCGTAAATAATAATAACAATAATAAAAAAAAATCAGCAATTATATCTAAGGACTTAAAATTTAGCAAACATGTTTTTTTTGTTCAGCTGAGTTACGTAAAAAGCTTTTTTTTTGTTTAATTTATACATTTCACGTTAAATTAACTCATTAAAAACTTCTCTCTATCCTTCAGTCTGTATTTTTTAATTTTTAAATTCACCCGTGCGAAGAACGGGTATACCAGCTAGTCTACTTATAAATTAAGAGTGTGATTACAATTAAAATAATGAAGCGTCATTATTCAGGCTTTAACAGTAAATACTTAACAGATAATATCGTAGTGTAATTGGTATTTAAGACTGGTTTTTTTTGTTGTTGTTTTTGCTTGACAAGAAGATTTGAATAAAACGGTTCTTTGAGCGTAATCGTGAAAAAAAAATTTTTTTTTCCTCAATTGTTTTCCTTCCTTTCACTTCCATAAAAAGCAAACAATTGTAGTGGTGACAGGATCAGTCATTCGAGAAAAGTCTAAGAATTGATCAAGAAACATAAACACTGATCTCAAAAAACAACTCCTGCTCCATCTTGTTTCCCAGGTTGAACACTTTCGACGAAGAAGTCAACCGTCCGACTAACTAATCACAGAGCGGTCGTCTTTAATTCTAGACTTACACTTCTAGACTTTCAATAGTTCGCACGTTCTCAGAAAAACTTCGCTCTACCAATCATGGAGAACATTCAGAACTTGAAGGGGGGGGTGGAATCGTTGGCCACCCTTACGGTTATTGTGGAAAAGAAATGTCGAAGGGGCTTTTTAACCACCTCTTATTACTACGGAGAATTGGACAATAATAACAATTATGGGCCCGTTTCCGAATGACTCAGCATCGAATTTCCGGTCCTATTGTTTTGTGAGCAAATATTTATTTAAAATTCATGGAGGTCCTACCAAATAAGAAAATTTCCAGAATGTCAAGGCTGCAGTATCCATAGACTCTTTTATTTTATGTAATTCTTAAGAGCTTAATCAATGGAGAATATATCTTATTCAGACCAATTCATGAATTTTTAAGCTATCGCAATGAATTTTAAGTAAGAAACTACCGTTTGAGTTTATTTCTCACACCACTAAATCTGAAGTGTTTTACGTACAAAAAGGGGAACTAGTGGATCAAGATTAGAATTCATGAATTTCTCCTTAGATTAAATATTGCTCTTTTGTCATAAAATTGTTCTTCATGAAGTATGCGGTTCTTTAAAAAAGCTAAAAGCAAAGAACTAAAAATAATGAAAACCCCATAATGGGTTAAATATCATACGTCATTAGAAACGTTATTATCATTGCAAGTTTCAGAATATGTTCAGAATGTATAATATAGGTTTCCTCCAAGAAAATAAATTTATGATCGCAACATATATTTAGAAGAACATTTCAATCAGAAAGAATCATATTTACAGGAAATATTTCGTGGTCTGTGTGTGTGTGTGTGTGAGAAGGAGGAAAGAAAATTATCTCCTTTTTAAACGCTAACGTATTCACTTCATTTGAGAAGGTATAAGACAATGAAATAATATTTTTGTTCCCTGCCGGAAGTTTTTTTTTTCAAATCAAATATAAATTGCCCTTCTTGCTGTACTCCGACTTCTGGATCACAGATCGATAACCGATTTTATAAATCGCCAAGCAATTATTTTTTTTTTAAAAAAAAGATAAAATTAATAATGTGGTTTTCGAAATAGATGAAGTGCCTTTAGCAATTAAAGTACAAATTCATGTTATATTTAAAATAAATATGAGAATTTTGAAACGAATTTAAAATTTCTGAAGTATTTCTAAGATTTCAAACCTAACAGTTTCTGGAAATTAACACAGTGGAGATGCGTAATACTTCTTTTGTGTGTGGATGATACAACTTTACTAATTTTATTCCCTATGTTATGCATTTTAATGTTTAATTATCCAAAACGACGCTTTGAGTAAAAACTTTTCTGAATGTTAAGGTACCTGATCTGCATCGGTACAGCAATTCTATGATATTTTATTGTCGTATCGTAGGTTATGAAAGATTCTTGTTCATTGGAGACCTTCATGGTTAATCAAATAGCTGCTATTCAAGTGCTCACCCCACTGAGCACTGGGGAATCCTATTATTAATAGGTAATGCCGTGGATTTTGTTTGAAAGAGAATTGATACTAAAAACTGTACATAAATAAATTCTAGTGGGAAAGTTCATCATTCCTGACCAAGAATACATATAAAAAAGAACAATCGTACAGATGTAATTCAAAGGGACTTCAAGAAAAAAGTTCTCCGTGTCACTTTTTGAAAAGAAATTCAAAATACAAATAAGTGTTTTTGTGGATTTAACTAATTACAATAGATTAATTAAAACATTTTCCAGTGACTTTCTGAGTATTAGTAACAAGTATTATAAAGTTATAGATGGTCTTTTTTTTTTTTTTTGGGGGGGCTTTATTTTCCAGGTTTCTCAACAATAGTAAAAGGAAAAAAACCCAATTAGTTTTTTTTTAGCTCAGAAGAAATAAATATTAGCAGGGTTAAATCTAAAAAAAATTAGTTGACCCGGAAGAGTAGCATAAGCAATTAAGCCTCCTAAAGAAAAAAAGCCTATTAAACCCTTCCAACCATGCAAATAAATTACATTCTTTTGTAAATAAAAATGATCGTGGAAGGTTTACCCAATAGTATAACTTAGGCTTTAACCGAAAATTTCCCATAAATTTTTTTTTGCCTTTGAAACTCTTTTTTCCATTTAAAGTTGCTGAGAATTATAATGATAAGCTCTTACTTTTAGGTCATCACAGTTATCAGATCAGAAAAAAGTGTTAGTCTGTTATCTGTAATTTGTGTAAAAAAACGTGTGCATTCATTCATTGTTTGTTTTAGTGCTAAGCCTGTAATATTAAAGCGAGTAATGAATGATTTAGTTCGTAAAATTTTTCATTTTAACGTGTCGGGTGCATCCTTTTTCAATTCCTACTATTAGCTCACAATCTCTATTTATATTTTTATTTGTTTATTGATTTATCGTGGTGGAATTTTCAATCGTTAATAAAATACATTTTAAAGCGCTCAATTGAGCTCAAGTTTTATATACATGATTTTATTTTGGATGACAATACAATAATTTAATTATAATTAATAAAAATTAATTCATTAAAACTAATTATTTAAAGAATTACAAATACAGCCACGTTGGCATCATTTTTGACGACTTAGCGACCCGTTTGACGACTTGTGTCAAAACATGAAAAGGGTTTTTTCTCACGTTTTAAAGCATTTAATTGAACTGAAATTTTATATTCACGTTTGTTTTGAATGATAATATGATACTTTAATGATAATTAACAAAAATTAATTACTACTTAATATTATGATTCTGTTATATGTACACTGCTGGCCACCGTAAATGCAACACCCGGAAGGAAGCATGCAAATAACATGCAATTTACAACATACATTAGCGGAGGTGAGATATGCAAATGATTAGAATTTCAGCGCAGACACACATCATGCGCGCCTGTGGCGCCACCTCAAAACGCTATTTAAGGCTTGGAAATTTCGACTATTTTAAGTTCGGCAATTGTGTTTTTCTTGTGGTTTTTTCAAAAAATGACCAGTTATGTTTCGTAGGAAACAGCGATCAGCTTTTGATCAAGTATCCGAGTTTGACAGAGGAAGGATAGTGGCCTACCAAGATTGTGGATTATCTGTCAGGGAAATTGGTAGTCGTGTTATCCGAAACCAAACAACTGTAATGCGGATAAGTGACCGTAGGATGCAGGAGGGTAAGACGGACCAACGAGGTCGATCGCATCCACCTCAGTGCACCACTTCATGTGAGGACAGGCAAATTGTGCACATGGCAGTGACGGTTCGCTCACTCACATCACGAACCGTAGCACTGCACATTGAGTCTGTAACGCATCGTTCAGTGTCTGCGTGTACCATTCGACGCCGTTTACAGAAGAGTGGTCTGTCCGCAAGACGTCCATTGCTTGGTTTACCCTTGACGCAGAACCACAGACGTCTCCGCCGTCAATGGCACAATGAAAGAAGGATGTGGGCGGCAAAATGAAATGAAGTTGACTTTACTGACGTCACACATCTGTCTGCAACACCACGATGGTCGGATTCGAGTCTGAAGACACCGTGGAGAGAGGATGCTGAACATTTGCGTTATGCACAGCCACACTGGTCCTTCACCGGGTATTATGGTATGGGGCGGTATTGGATATCACTCTCGCACTCTTCTAGTACGCATTGCCAGTACTTTAATTAGCCATCGCTACATCTCCGAGGTGTTGGAGCCAGTTGTCCTTCCTTACCTTCAGGGCTTGGCTACAGCGATAATTCAACAGGATAATGCGTGATCACGCATGGCACGCATTGTCCAAAGGTTCTTCGTCAATCACCAGATTGAATTGCTTCCCTGGCCTGCTCGCTCTCCGGAGCTTTCGCCGATAGAAAACATGTGATCCATGGTTGCTCAACGATTGGCCCAGATTACACCCCTGGCTGCGACACCAGATCAACTTTGCAACGTTTGGAAACTGCTTGGTCTGCTGTACCCTAAGAACACATCCAAAGTCTCTTTAAATCAATGCCGAGGCGTATGGCAGAGGTGATGTCCAACAATGGCGGCTACTCTAGCTATTGATTCTGGCAGGAACCACACTTCACAGAAGTCTATAAATTTAATCATTTGATACTTGGTCAACATGTTATCTACAAAATAAATTTTGTTGTGCTATCTCTTGTCTTTCTTGGTGTTGCATTTACGGTGGCCAGCAGTGTATATTAATTGTAACTATTTAATAAAAAGTAGCTAAAATAAAAATTTACTTAATTTTTTTTTATATTCCTTGTTATATCATACACGCAAAGCAGAGAGAAAGAAACGAATACTTAATAAAATATAGGTAAGGTATATTTATTTTATTACAAAAGGTTACATTTGTTTGTTAGTGATTTAACTCAAGAACATTTATTACAAGCCTAAAATTGTCTTTTCTAGAATAGAGAAACATATTTTGAATTGTTATTGATAATGGCACAAAACTAGGTATTGAAAAAATCTTGAAATGAAAAAAAAAAAAAAAAGAAATTAACATTATAAAATCTAATGATATTCTTGAAATTTGTCCGTCTTTCGGAGTTATAAGTTGACATTTTCTGCCTCCTAGAGCACCTAATTTAGGAGACCTTTAGGAGAGGTAAGTGTAAGAACTATCAAACTCTATTTTAAAACAGCAATAAGCCCTTTTGATTTATGAACAATTCAAGACTTTAAGTTTCCAAATATAGAAGACCTATTAGGCACCCGTTCAGTAGTGCTTTTATCCTCTGATCCACACTATGTAGATATTCTAACACCTGCCCACTTCCTCATAAGCAGCCAATACTCGAATCGTTTTTGTTTGGCTTCACTTGTAACTACTTCAGGAAACTTATTAGTAACAAGAATTTTTTTAATTCACAATTAAGAATATCCAAAATTTACTACCACTTTGACGAAAAGAGACGGTCGTTGAAGTGGGCTTTTTCACTGAATCCATCTCAAGCTTAAGCAATCAGTTGCACTAATTACAGAAATTTCGCCAAAATATGACATCAAGCCTGCAGAAACCAAGCTATTTGGTTACGCTTGAGCTTACATTGTTGTATTCTTTCTTCACTTGTGTGCCAACTCTCCAACAGTTCAATTTTCTCTTCTCACATAATTACTCTCCCAAGAGAGTGCGTAATAAGACGCGTCTGACGACAAAGACCTTTCCGAGGCCCATCAAGCCTCAACCAGGTGCCTGTCAGGGGACGCATGACGTCCAAATTTCCCATTCATTCCTTGAACACGCGATAGAGAGATTTCATTGAAACGGCTTGACACTTGCTCACTCGATGCAGTGGTGTTATTGTGATCGCGTGCGAAAGTCGTCCTGTCCATCCGAACGCAAGGGTTCCAGTTGGTCTGAAACAAAAGGAAGAATGTAAATCCTCCACGGGAAGCAATCATAAAAATGACCGATTACCAGCGTTTCGACCAATCCTGGTAAGCGCGAGGGATGCGAAATGAGTGACGAAAAACTGCTCATTTTGACGTCTTTACTAACCAGCTTCCTTAAAGCAATCGATCAATTTCAAGGTGTAGTGAATCTGACAGTGAGCGAGTGATCACGAGATTTTGGTGTAATCTCGATATGGGAATCGTATTTTTAATACAAAATAAAAAAAAAACATAGAAATTTGTATCCATTTCCCGTTATTGGAATTTGTTTACAGTGGAGCGTGATATTTACATACTAAAATCGAATTATGATTGATGTTTTCCAATTGTCATGCATTTGGTGCACCGCTTCATTCTTTATTTAAAAGAGGTACTTGAAAGCTTCTTTTCCATTGTTGATTCAATAACCAAAATAAAGCAATATTTCTCACACGCTTTATTTATTTATATTCGATTCGATGAAAGGAGACATTTTTATAAAGTTTTTCATAATATATATTTATAATTTTTTTCATTAAAATTTAAATTCATTTTTTCCGTAATGATTTTTGTCTTAAAGAAAGTTTTGGATGTCTTATGAATTTGTAGGTACAATAGTAATTTTAATATCAGTCTAATAACAGAAATACTTGATGTATTGTTACGATTATGACCTATGATTAAAAAGAATAAATAAATGAAAATCTACTTAAAACTGAATTGAGTTGATATAAATTTCTAAAAGAAACTGAGAAGAATTATGAGAAACGATAAGAAGAGGGAATGAATGATGAGAATGCACTAAAAAATGAAGAACGTTGAAAAAAATTCCACAAAAAAAAAGAATGATGAGAAATGCCATCTCAATTTTTCTATCTTTTTTTCATCTTGTGTACTCTCATTCAAAAAAGGGACCAATATTCAGTAATTTTTTAATGGTTTGTTTTGGTTAGTTTATTCACAAATCAAACAAACAAATTATGTAAACAGCACAGTATTTTTTTAAAAAAAGGTGGTTTCTTTCTAATGACTGCTCTCTTAATTCATTTTTCATGTTCGGGATACAAGATATAAAATTATGTTTAGATAATTTTTTATACACTTCATGTAATGGATTCAGGTTTGTTACTCATAATTATTCGGTATAAATGGTCCAGTACACTCGGGGCAAAGTTACCACTACTTTACAAAAACATTCGCTTTAATCGTTTTCAAATTACTAAAAAGAAGTACAGTCGAGTCACTTTATAACGAACCTCTATATTGCGAATTTTTCTATATAGTGAACTTTTTCCTGGAACCTTGAAGATTTCACGATTTTTTTCGTAAAATAACCTCTCTATAGCGAAGTGCATTTTCTATATAATGAACTTTTTCTTTTGTGATTCAATTTTTGTTCTCTCTTTTTTTGAAGTATTTCTGAAAAAAATTCAAGTTTTTCTCTCTTTAAAACATTTTGTGGAGGTCATAAATCTTGAACTGGTTTTATTAGATCCTAACTTGCCGAGAGCAATAGAGTTCTGGACGTTTTATCCAAGAAGTGCGACCTTTAACCCCCACTCTCTAGAAACATCTTCGATATCCTCTTTCACCCTTAGTAGAGTTTTTCCGTGTCCTCGTGTTGTAATTATAAAATAATATATGTTTAATACTACTTTTATGCTTTAAACTATAAGATGCCCTCAAAATTCATTAATTTTAGTATAAAATTATTTTCTTAATATTGAAAATACAGTTAATTCTTCGACATTCCTTTTTTTCCCTTGCAGTTATTCTTACTTTCTTTTTTAATGGGTAAGATATATAAGATAAACATATATTAATTTTTAAAAAAGTGTGAACATTTACTTTTTTTAATGTATAGTGTTTATGAATTTAAAATTTGTTTTATGCGATTTATAAAGTATATTTAAAGAGATAAACCTCTATATAACGAATTTTCCATGTAACGAACTTTTTTCTGGGATTTAGCCACTTCATTATACAGAGGTTCGACAGTATTTAAAAATAAACCCAATACATAAAATTATATATAATGAAAAAATATATTTTATTCAATTTCGAAGCTTCTTTAACACAGGATTTCAGATTTAAAAGTGAAATCTAATAGTAGGAGTTCCCCATCCAAATTTACAGAGGTGCATTATCTTTTTAGCTAATAAGTCTAAGCCTTGACATGTAAGTTTAGTTTATTCCTTGAACTAAGGGTTTTTATCATGCATCCTAAAATAAATGAATCAAAACTGTCTCGATTGCTTTCTGATTGAACGTATTCCATCCGGTTCATTAGCAAATTCACTTCTTTTAAAACACTATTTTCTACTTTCCACTTCTTTTCACATTCTAATTAATGAGACACTCCTTCTGAGACCTAGGAGGATCTTACCTTCAGTGAAGGTCAGTACTTCTCAAAGTTTCAATATCCGCGACCCAATATTCAATCATAATTTTCCATCGCGCCCCCCTCATATAATAGCAATGCATTGAAATCAATAACACTTTACTTTGACGCTAAAACTACGATACGATCTTAACCTTTTAAGTGCCACCGGTGTATATAAACGTCTCACTCAGTCAAAGCATTAATTTTTCAGGACGTATATATACGTTTTTCTGCAGGACGAATTTTTCTCTGCACTGCTGTCCATAAAATTATTCCGAAGGCTTTGGAATGCAATAAAATGACCTTGTCACTGTTTGCGAAAGATTTACTTATATCAGATTATTTGCTTCTTTATTCCTCCCCCCTCAATACATCACACAAGCGCCCCTACGTTGAAAACAGTTGACCCTGGGAAGCGAATCTCATAACTTTTAATCGGCGGTTAAGGGATTAATTATAAACCGAACAAATTATAAAGATAAGTGTTCATTTTTGTACATAATTATATATATGACAATCCCATGGGGTCACTGGTAATTATTAAACTTGCTCTTAGTATTGTTAAATTAATTATAAAATACATTGTGTAGCACTGATACATTTATAAATGTAATATATCAATGTAAATGTGTATTTAATTTTTTTATGTCACAATGTATTTTGTTCGTTTACTTTCAGTAAATTAATAATTTTTTTTAAATAGCCTTTTGTTTTTGACTTTTCAATATGCTCGCGTCCCCTCGTAGAGTTATCACGCCCTCCAAGGGGGGGGGAGCGCCCCACAGTTTGAGAAACGCTGGTGAAGGGAATTATTTCTCTTTAAAATGGAATTTAAAGCTCGTTCTTAAGAGTTGTTCCTTAATTTTTAATTTAGCATGAAGACTGAAAGTATCAAGACTAAGAAATAATATATTTAGTTTTAAAAAAGATGAAATATTGTTTCTGGAATAAAAATTTCAATGAATCAATCCGAAATACTTTCCTGAAATAAAAGTTTTGTAATATAGATGCTACAACAATGTAATTTGAGTGAAAAAACTCAGTGTTAATCGACACAGTTGTAACTGACATTGAGAAAAAAAATTATAAAACTACAGACGGAATGTATTTAAAAATACTTTTTTTGTCAGTATTACAAAAGAATGTCTTTGCTCATTGCTCCTGAATTTGTAAAAAGCTAATTTAAACATGTTTGTGATAGCAGTCAAGTAATATGCTTTTACCTGCTCAAAAAATGCAAAATTCTTTATAATACCGGGGAGTGGGGGTTAGGAATTTACTATGTACACCAAAAATATATATTATACCTCAACTTTTTTTAATTCATCATAAGATGCTTTTTCTAAAAGGTTTGACAACTTATGAATTAAATTGATTTTAAATTAAATAAAAATTAAAATTCATAATGTTAGTTTCTAAAGAATTTAAAAGAAATCCAAACTTCGTCCTTTTTCAATAAGTTTAAGGAAAGTTCGAAGTATGTTATATTGCAACGCGTGCAAACAATCGCTGTTTTTCTCCGTTCAAATTTTGCTCCTTTAACTCTCATATATATATATATATATATATATATATATATATATATATATATATATATATATATATATCAGTGGCACACAGTCCGGGGAGGGGGTCCGGATCCGCCCCCAAAGCCCTTGATTTTTTTCTGATTGATTATAATTCTAAGTATATAGTAAGTAAAATTAAATTAATTACTTGTTATTAATGATTAATTTTATTAATTAATGCTAATTATTTATTCAAAATTTAGTTTTTTACTGTGTTTTGTTCCCGAAAATCGACAAAATCAAACGGAGCATGATACAAGAATGGTGAACTTTCGACCCCGGAACCCCCTTGAAAAATTTCTGTGCGTGCTACTGATATATATATATATATATATATATATATATATATATATATATATATATATATATATATATATATATATATATGTAACGTCGTTTGCAGGTGTTGGTTTATTCTGAATAAGCGGAGAACTTCTGATTTCATTTTACTCTTCTTTATTTTCACTCTAGCTGGTATATCCGTTCTTCGTACGGGTGAACTGAAAAATTAAACAACACAGATTGAAGGATAAAGAAGTTTTTATTGAGTTAATTTTACGTGAATAGCATATTAAACAAAAAAAACATTTTTGCATATCTCAGCTAAACAAAACAAAAAAAAAACGCCTTTGTTAAATTTTAAGTATGTAGATTTAATAGCTGATAAAAAGGATTTTTTTTTATTTATAACTCCCCGTAACACTCTTGAGGGCCGATTTTTGAAAATACCTTCCTAAGCTGATCTCTGCTCAGCAAAAGTAACACATTGTTAAAAGTTTTGTGTAATAAACACTTAAAAGAGTGTAAATAATTTATATCTGAAAGTGCAATACATTAATATTACTTTCTGTTGTACTAATTTTATGTTAAAATTGTAATATTCGCAAGCAACGCCGTTTCTTAAATTATAATGGCGATTCAATAGAAAACATAGTGAAATGTTAACGATAGAGTCAAGTTGGCAAATGTCTAGCTACTTTCATAGCTCAAGCTTTATTAGAGCTGTGTAAGACCCGCCGTGTAGAAGCGCGATGCAAGTTAATGCTTTATCCACCGCATTATGATTTACTGCAGTTTTTTTCATACAATACTTTTTTTTTGGATCACTACATTAAAAATTAAGGGATATACATAAACAAAATACTCCACTTTAGGAAATTTAATTCATTAGAGCTAATAAGTTAATTAAAGATATTCCACTGTAAAATTAATTATATACACCGTTCACTTAAAATAAATAGTCAAATCGTTTTCTAAGGTCTTTATTAACATACAAAAACATAAGGCACTTAAATTTTGACATAAACAATTTTTTCGGGACAAAAATAATCTTTGCAATCCTCTTAAAACGCAATATCTGCTACAAAACTATTCGCCTTCCCCGTTAATATACTCATCATAGAACCCGTGCTGCCATGTATCGTGGAAGAGTGGATTTCAAAGAATATTCCTGCTAAGTATTGGTAGAATATTCCTTCTAAGTTGGTGTGGTGTGGTAGTTAGGAGAAGGGGGTGCTAGCTCAGGTGTCGTCCACGTCACTTGACCATAGTTCAAAATTACGTGGTCCGTTGCCAAAAGCCCTCGTGTAGCTGAACAATGCGACGTTAATATTCACTCACTCTCTCAGTCCAAAAAAATACAATACACTAGTTATAATTATTTTTATACTTAAAAATGCAATACCCGGCTATTCAATTAAAATTATAGCGTTATAATTAACTAATAACCACAAACAAATTTTGAAAATTTGTCCAAATGATGTAGTGTGAAAGAGAAAGTTTATTTACTTTAAGCACCAGAACCGATAAAAGCATTTATTTTGAAAAAAGATCAATTTCTTACTACCAAATATGCATAATAAAATCATAAAAAAATATTCAAATAAAGAGAGATGTATAACAACCTCTCCCTTATAAACTTAGTTTTATTCTGAAATAAAGAAATTAAGGATTATGCTGATCACAGGAATTAATTAGAAGCGAGCGCCTTGCGTAGCCAAAACAAAAATAGTTTCTTCACAAACAAAAGATGGATATATGCTGTCGTTGGCCCAGAATTGCTTGCAGATGTCTAAATTTTTTCCTATTTACTTGACAAATATCGTTATATTTTGGACACTTCACACAATATGTTTATAAATTATAGTCTATGCTATAAATTATAGCCTATGTGTTATTCTGATGTATAAGCTATATTACTGTAAAGTTTCATTAAAATCCATTCAGTTGTTTTTGCGTGAAAGACGGCCGAACATCCTCACAAACTTTCACATTTATAATATATATCTAGACGAAACATCAAAGGCGTTACAACAACACAATAAGTTTACGAACACACAAAGACATAAAGGATAAACGAGATGCAGCTATTTACACATATCCAAGACGACGGGCTGGAGACAAAACGCAAACGGCGATGATTACATGGTGAAAGCAAACAGACAAAGAGAGCGATCACAAAGATTTTCCCTTTGTATACCGGCAGTAAAGACCACGTGACTATTTTTTAACAAGAGCTCTGATTGGTTACAATGGGCTTGAAAGGGATTTTTGATACTAGTTGATTACGATTAAGGTTAGGGCGTTAGATTTGAACCAAATAATTAAGAGATTATTTGACTGTTTTAAAAAAGAGTTAATTAAAAAGATGCTAGAGGGAATTATATATGTATTATAAATATATATAATATAATTCCCTTTAATTTTATCTTAAACAATTTTTTAATTTATAATGGTCTTGACCCTTCGGGACTCACGCGTAAATTATTAACTAGTTTATCTGCCTAACGGGAGATATAACCATAACTTTATCTATTAAAAATTAACAGCTCAGAATATTTAAAGTAGGGTAGCATACGACATCATCGTACGATGTCTTTCCACCAATCACAAGGTTCGTCCACGGAAGTCGTGTGAATTTTGGAATTTCCGGTTGCCGCTTCATATAAAAATTCCATTTCCCACGGAAAATTCGCCTGCTTCTTGTCCTAATCATGTAGCCCACCGCTCTTCGTTTTTGTCCATTGACTTATGTTCTGTGTTGTGTTTTCTGTTTAAGTGAAGTGCTTTTCGACATCAAATAAATATGTATCAAAACCAACATGTCTACTTCATCATGTCAACGACATTAACGTCCACAAATTTTCAAAGGAAATTAAACTAGCAAATAATCCTTACTACTCTGGCATATATATATATAAAAGAAAAACAGGAAGTACATTTAAGAGAATATAAAAAAATTAACAATAAAGACAAAAGCACAAAAATTCAACAAAACTTCAAAATATGTATGTAAAAGGAAATAGAATATTATCCTTTAACAAAAATTAAAAACGGAGCCTTACAAGTCAAAACGCAGTTTCGAACTTGGGACCAAATAAGTGGGCCCTTTTGTAAGCTAGTAAAGAAAATTCGAAACAAAAAAAAAGTACAAGCAAAAACTTCAGAACAAATAAAAAGTAAATAAATTAAATGCTTACAAAATATAATAAATTTATAAAGAAAGAATTAAAAAAAGTTACTCAAAGAGGAATTTTGAATCACATGAAAATTTTGAAATGATTGTAAAGTGTTTGTTAATGCTGCTGTGTTAAGTATAGATCTTAAATACATGGAAACTCGTCCCCACTTTACCAGCAGGTCCAAAAAGATTCACGCTGATCGCATTTGGTTGGTTGAAAAAATGCTGAAATTTGTAACTGGATAGCATGTTTTTGAATGTGTTTTGGTAACTGGTAAACTGTGAAAAAAATATTTTTAATCTTTACTGAGAGCCAGATTACCAACAAGCTGATTCTTTGGATTTGGAATTTAAAGTTGCATGACGAGATCAGTTCATTTATAATGTATACATGTTTTTAAGAAGTTTGTGGGATATTCAAGATCCAAAGATAGTGGAAGAATTTATTAAGAGGACTTGGTACCCCAAAAATGACCCCGATCTATCGATTTTTTTATTTAATCTTATTCTTTGTATTATTATATTTTGATTGATATGTCATTTGTGCAAGTCGGAAAGTTAGAAGTTGAATAAAACTTCATTTGAAAACAAATTCGGCAATTCGGCCACGCCCCCTTTTTAGAAAAAAAAGGCTAAAAAAAGCGTTGTGATAAAAAAAATTTATTTTATAAATAATATCTATAAAAAAGATTGCGTGATATATAAAGCAGAATATTTCCGAGGCAATACAAAGATGGAATTTTTCTTCTTTGTGAAATGTGTGCATGTACAATTTTTTAATTAAGGCATTTTATATTAATAATTTCATAATTTCACTTCTTATTCCTGCTATGTTTTTTATACAAATATAATACTTCAATATATGATGTGAAGAAAAAAAACTAAACTTTCTGTCGTGACAGAAAAAAAAAATGTTTAACATTTTTCTTGAATTTTCTTGTGCAATTAATACCTTCTTAAAATTGATCATATATAAAAATGTATGGGTTGAAAAAAATTCGAAAAGGCAATTATTTTAAAGAAAAATATATGTCTAACATCTTAAAGTGGTATTTTAAGTTTATTTAAGCTAATTATAATTCATTTTCAGACTTATAAAGATTAAAGTGGTTTATCTCAGTTTGTGTTTTTCGAAACATTAGTGCATTCAAAATGCTACTCCTTTCACAACAATTTTTCCAATCACCTCCATTTTTTCCCATGTGTTACATATAAAGCATGTAACAAAATTAGGGATCCATTTTGCTATATAAACTGAATATTTTTTCTAAAAAAAATTAAAATGTAAGAGATGTTGGCTTTTTCATTGACTTTTAGCATGCATATTAACATTTTATTTTTTTCTCAAAAACGAATTAAGTTATTGTAAAATCGATCCCTAAAGTTCTTCATAACATCCATAAGAATATTACAAAAAAAATTCAGGTCAAAAAAATTAATAATTACAAAAGGAGTAGGATTTTAAAATTTTCCAAATTTCCTTCGAAAAATTTAAATTTTTAAAATTGTGCGAATAATAGGTGAAAAATTTCCCCTCGTATCATTTTTTTAAATAGAAATATTATATAAAATGTTAAAATATAATTTTTAAATACAAAAAGAAAGAAAGTAGTTCAAAGGGTACCAAGTCCTCTTAATATTGTTGAATTTGTCTATTTTGAGTGTGGTTAATTTATTATTTCGAAATAAAAAAACTCAACGTTATATTTCTATAAATCGATATATGCTCAAAAAGGTATTTTAATTATATGGAATGTAAATGAATCGCTTTTATCATAAGTATTACGAACTAGTTTATTATTAATTGGTTGCAGGTCCAGATCAAAAATTTAACCAAGTTAGTTTTTAACAAATCAAGTTTTCAGGGAGGAATGTAATACTTGGTTTAAATTCACTATTTTTAACAAAAACAATTAAATAATTAATAAAACGATGAAGAAGATCGAATTCATTACCAATATGATCTATTTCCAAAAAAGTGTAAATAGATGTTGGCCAAACAATTACTTGCAAGATCACCTTAACTTGCTTATTAAGAATTTAACTGAAAGCTGTGAAATTTTTTTTAATACAAATTTGATAAGAGTATTAAATTTTTCCATTTTTATTGAATTATATAAAGGATATTTATTATACACAACTGAATGTCACTGAATTAGAGATACCTACCTAGTAATGAGTTGGGCTTTCTCTGGCCTTGATAATGGCTGCCACTCGATGAAGTATAGATTTAACAAGTTTCTGGAAACGTTCCACGGGAATGACTTGCTAAATATTGGCTAAAGCTGTCTGTAATTTGGTAAGATTCGTTGGAGCTGTGTGATGGCCTTTCCCACCTTGTTCCGAAAAATCCCAAAAATGCTCAATAGTATTTAAGTCCGGGCTTCCAGGTGGCCAATTTATGACATAAAAGTCAGAAGAATGCTCATCCAACCAGCCAGTAGCCAACCGGGACTTGTGAGAGGTACAGTTGTCTTGCTGGAAAACTTCATTACCGTGAGGATAACAAAATAGCATAAGCGGATGGAGGTGATTACCGAGCAACTCTGCGTAGCGAATTGCATTGAGGTAGGTTGGTACACGCACCAAAGATTCAAAACAGTACCACGAAAAAACACCCCAGGCCATGATTGAGCCACCAAGCCCTTGTTCAGTTCCAACCTGTCATGCGGGATCCACGGCTTCATGAGCCTGACGTCATATTCTCAGCCTCCCGTCGGCGTTATGTAATTGAAATCGAGACTCGTCACTCCATGTTACTCGTTTCCATTCGTCTACACTCCAGTCTTTGTGCTATCTTGCCCAGGCAAGACGTGCAACCCGATATCGAGCATTGAGAAATGGTACTTTCGTAGGTCGACGGCTCCCGAAACCCACACGTTGAAGTGAGCGTTGCACAATCCGTTTACTGACTGTACGACTGGCATCGTCATTCAACTGGGTGGTAATTTGAGCTAATGTTTAGCTTCGTTGGGAACGTACACTAAGCCTTAGCCGTCTCTCACCACACACTGTCACGGCTAATTGTCCTTTGCAGGTTGCCCGATCTCTAGTTTTTCTTGTCCACCATCCATGTATTCTTCGTATACTCTTGGCACTGTCGACCTTGAAAATCCTGTCTGACGATTTCGGAAACTGAATGGCCTATGCATCGCGCATCTTCGATTTGTCCGCGATCGATGGTGTCTAAATCAGGCAGTTTACCCATACTGGCAATTTCAACAACTAATTCTGTTCAAGCACAGTACGAGCTATATATGCAGGTATTGCAGCGCCCTCACTTGCGCATAAATGATGTGCAGCGCTACACAATTTGCATAGCCCTTGCTATCCCTAATTCAGAGGCACTTCAGTGTATATATGCATAAAAATTCAAACCATACCATCAATGTCTTTGAAGTTAAAAAGATTTTCGTAGTCAAAACCATCTATAGAAAAAATTATCTTGTTTTTCATGACTAAGAATTTTTGCGCTGTTTTTAATTAAAACTACATTATCGATTGTGTGTATTTTGAAGAATAGATCGTAAAATCAATCCTTCCAGATATCATAATATATGTCTTATAGTAATTAGTAATGCTACGGAATTCAAAAGGAATTTTTAGGAATTTAAGTATGAAAATATGTGAAGATAGTTAATATGTCTAGTACTGTGGTTATAATTAAAGTTACACTATTCACATGCCTGTAGAACCTGTTCTGTTTATCGGATTTAAATGAAACTTGGAATAGATGCGCTAGATGGACCATGGGGAAAAGATTTCTGCAATAAAAACAATATTTTAAGTTTTGACCACTAGGAGGAAATGTGGTGCTCAAGGAAGGGCAAAAAATATGTTAGAATAGTTAAAATTTATTCAATTATAGAAAATGCGTTCAATATGTGCTCCATTCACATCAATAACGTGTCGAAAGCGCATTATATCGTTTTCAATGGTAGGGCGAAGCAACTCACAAGAGATTTCAGCCACAGGGCGTATATTGCTAGCTTTCAAATCAGGTAAAGTCCTAATTACTCCTCTACAAACACGGTCTTTTAGAAATACCCACAACCAGAAATCACAGAGATTTATGTCAAGAGAGTGAAAAGGCCATGCTATCCAGAAAATATCTGGATAATCACGATCATCACCAAATTTAGCACTAAACAGTGCTTTGACTTTTCGCCTAATGTGAGGAGTTGCTTCATCTTGCATAAAGTTGGTTCTTAGCAAACATTTCTTTCCTGTAAAACAGGAATGATTAACAATGATAAACGCGCTGAATGATTCTATGGCTCAAATTGCAAGTTTATATAGAGGTTTTACGGATTTGCGTAAGAAATATGCGATAAAAGTCGCCTGCAGTGATCAAAATTTGTACTAATTTTTTATTATTATTTTTGCAGAAATTCCCCCCCATGGTCCATCAAAACCGAAAAGCAGAACAGATTCTACAGGCCTCTGAATAGTGTAACTTTAGTTATAACCACCCGGTATATATAAAAGCTCATTTTTTATCACCCTGAAAACTTCTTAAAGATATTCTGTTTGCTGATTGAAGGTCAAGATTTTAGTTTTTGGAAATGAGAATGACTGAAAAACTCTGCAGGAAACTTTTCACACATTTATTTTTATGTTCTTTTAAACTGAAATCATTCCAGACAGGAGTTTCAAAAAAATATAAAACTCTTTAACGGGCATTTTTTAGAGCTTGGAGCGTACAGGATAGCATACAGTATTATTTAGCTTTTCAAAAGTGAGAGAAGGCTTGTTTAAATAAAGCGAAATTGGTCCGTCGGCTCTTTTTAACTTTAAAGAAGTGATTTTCAGAAATGAATAAAATTGCACATGGGATACTTAAATATCCACTGGTGGAGCTACTGTTTATCGCGTATAGTATTTCTTTCAAGGGATCAATACGAAATTAAAAAGGGAAAACAAATTGCGATCGACTGCTAGCTTGTGAATGAACTGGGAACACACATGAATGGAAATTATCAATGAAATTGATTATTATAAGATTTAGTTAATAAAGCGTATTTCGTCGTCTACGTTATTTTATTCTGAAATTTACCTTCAAACCTGAACCTGAATCCTATGATCTGAAATTTGCCTAAAATCTTGAGATTCTTGGTCCAGCAGATTCATTTTCTTAAATCTTAAGAATGGAATTATTATACTTTTAAAGAAAAAAAAATGTTTAGGATTATTCACATGAATATGGTTTTAAAAAGTTCAACTATACAAAAGAGATAATTTAATTAATTTTATTTTAATATAAATGATATTTTAATGATGATACATTTTAGAACCAGGAAAAAAATTAATCGTACATATAGGCATCGCACTGTAATATTGCACTTCTCTCGAAATATAGTTCGGTTGCAAAAAAACCAATTAACAATTTGAATTGATGAGCCTTTTTGGCTTACTTTTGATTTTTTTCAAGGGTGTTAAAGTTCTTTTTGTATTTGAAGTAGCAATTTTACATGGTTTATAAAAATAATACGTTAGATCTGATATTTTTTGTAATTCTGAGATCCTGGCTAAAAAAACGTGTTTCTTGGCTGATATTCGTTGGTTGATTGGCGTTATTGACATAAGGGCTGTATTTAACCAAGTTGTCTCAAATCACGAAAAAGCGTGTGTTTGTATAATTTAGGCTAAACTTAATATAAAAGAAATGAAGATTTATAAGGAGAAAGATAAACGGACGAAAGGGTTTGAAATTAGAGCAAGATCGCCAGGTCATTTCGTGCGTTCGCCACCCAACGCACACTAAATTTTCTGAGAGAAAGTTAGGAACACTTAGGGGGCTATGCTACATTACTTCAAGCACAACCCAAAATCTTTCTCTTAATATATGTAATGTATTAAGATATATGTAATATATATATATATTATATATATAGTCTAATTCTCTATAGTCTAATTCTCTACAAACAAGAGATAAGCATTCATCAATCACATTCGAAAAAAACACAGAGACTGTAAAGAGATCATACAATGAAGGACACTAGATTAAAAATTATAAAATGGATGCTGCAGTATTATAAACATTGCTGACTTAGGACAGCTAATATATAAAATAATTTATATAAAAGTGGGGTTGAACATGTCTTTTGGCCAGCCAACCTTTCCCATTTATGTAAATAATACTGAGCAAAAACCTATTGAAAGTAATGGATAGGAATATCTAAATCCATTACAAAATAGAGGTAACTTACCTAAAAATTGCACTTGAAAATCCAGAGCCCGTGCTAAATCTGAGTGCAATAAATGAATTATTGCCAGATTCTGGACCCTAATGCAGATTCAATATATATATATATATAAATATTTATATATGCGTGTGTGTTTGTGTATTAACTTTAATTTAGTCACATTTACATGCTTTTACATTTAAAAGATAATATTTATTAGTTAAATAATGGCCTTAAATAAAACTTAAAATTTCCTCTTTTTTAACTTTTCATGTTCCTTATTTTAATCTATTGCATCATTAATATAGAGGCAGGCCATTTATATAAAACTGCTTTACCTATTACACCCACATAACAAGTTTAATATTATGTAAATAACAATTTTGGAAATATATGTATGTATTAACCAAAAATATTATTCACAAGAGTGCTTGTAAATTTCGCATCTATGGATTTGTGATAGAAGCATGGAGCTTGCCAGTTAAAAATAATGTATAATTTAGGAGAAACGTTTTTATTGCTATAAAAATATTTTATAACAATTTATATTTTTGACTATCGTTTTTTTTTTTTTTTTTTGTGCACATTTTATCCAATTCACATTTTATTAATACTTTCATTATGAAAATATTGATGAACAATCTTTTTAGGAAAATTTCCATCATCAGTATTAAAACGCCATACCAAAAACAAAAGTAACAACTATTTCCCTAAATTGCTCATGTGAAAATATGTTTCTAACCTTCATATCAATGTTTTTGAGGAAAAAACAATTTTAAAAAAATTTCGTGTATTCATTTTTTTTTAACTCCCTGCTAAAATTGCACTCTTGGTCATCTATATCGCAGGAACATCACAGTTAAAATAATTATTATTTCCCCAGCGTTTTTGCGACGCTCCAGATTGCTCTTTTTTGAAAAATCTATGCAGAGCAGCTTCAAACTAAAGTTACTAATTATTGTATAAATGTAATGATTGCGCAAGGTAAAGTCGTTGATAATTAATTAATTTTTTCAAACGTTTGCCAGAAAAAAAAATAGAAAAAAATTCTGGAGAAAAATATTTTTTAAAAGATAGTATCTTATATATATATATATATATATATATATATAATTAAGCCAGCGAATGACGTTTCTTATTCATTGTTTCTCGTCCATCACAAATAATAATGACATCGCTGAAAGTTTAATATTCAACTCAAGTATAGCATGCTACGAGTAATTTGTAACCAACCCCCAGTACGACATCAAAGGAAAACCGCCATTAATGTTCAACTGTAGGTCACTAATAGCTACCTCCTAAAGAACTGCTGTTCTTAGTGATTTTCTTCATGGTTTCATACCATTTTTTTCTCCCTTCAAGTGCGGACCTCCCAAAATTATTTATTAGTTTTAGGGGTTTTAGTTTTTCTTCATTCGGAAACACTTATTCAACCACACTTCCGCTCTACGAACTCTCTATATCCATTCATCAACTTAATGGGGTTAACATGAAAAGATTTGTGGATCCAACTTAAAACTATTTATATCATCACTTTTCGAATAATTAGTCGCGATGATTTCTTTAAGTCTGAAAGTTAAAGAATCATGAAGGCTACAGTCCACTTGTAACTAAATGATTTAGGTTTTTAGTTTTTTGCTTTTTAAATATTTTTCTAATGTAATGTAACTTTTCTTCACGGTTATTGTTGATTATGTTGAGTAATGGTCTGTTTGAATTATTACTTGGCGCTGAAGACTAATAGTCATAAAGCAGTCAGAAAAACTTCAGGTAATTTGAAATAATGTACAGCGTAGTTGATCGCATTCTCTGCCATTGCAGTTTCACCCAAAATAATCTGAGCCCAGCGATAGATCTCGTAAATTATGGCTTAGTTCTTTAGTTAACAATACGAAGATTCGTATGAAGTTAAATTCTTGTTTAAAAATAGCAATATATATATATCTCCGATAAAATTCAATATATTTTTTTCGGTGCTTTCTTTATGTTTAAAATAAAGGGAAGGCTCTAATATGAATCGTCTTTCTTAAGTTACTGATTGATTTATTTGTTTCTAAACTGAAGGATACGTTAAGATGAAAGAATATCATCACGAAATGGTGACGTCAGCTGGAGATTATTATTGTTTTTGATGCACTTGCAAGGTGCTGGAATAATTTGTTTCCCCTTCTTGCTCTATATATGTGTTCTTCCAGGGCCAATTTTTTGCTAAGAGACGCTAGGCACATGCCTAGGGCGCAAGAAAAAAAATTGAAATGCGAAAAAAGAGAAAAAAATTAAAATTACAGTGAACGTACCTCCCCTAGCGAGTCATGACTGATATGAGATCTGTTATGGAAAAAAAAAGCTTAAAAGTTTGATGTTGCTATGTGTAAAAACTAATAAGGCGATAAGCGAGGGAAAAGGTGATAATTAAGTTGAAAACAGTTCACACAATAATGCATACTTTATACTGTAATTGCAAAAGCAATTCCATTAATTTACTGCACTAATTTATAAAAGGGTGGGTTGCTGGTTCTTGATGCCAAAAGGTAAAAAATGAACAAGAGTGGCTAAACCATGCCCCCCTTCCTTTTCCTCACAGTTGCCAGCCCAGGAATCGCCGGGTCCATAGGAGGAAGATAATGGAATGACTCTCCAAAGAGCAAAAACAGAGAAAGGGACTCCCCCGAACCAGGACTGGCAAGGTAAGAACTGAAAGAGGGGAGGGGGTCTGGAAGTAATGGGGGACGTAGCAGTTAAAAGTACTTAGGGTGCTCGGTAGGTTAAAAACGACCCTGCCTTTTTATTATTATTGGCTTTGTACATTTGTATTGTGTGATTGAGTATGTGCATTATGAATTTGCCTGCATATATTTATATATAATTTGTATTGTGTAATTATTTATGTGTATCATAATTTCACATTCACTTGTAATTATGTATGTATGTTGAGAATCTATCTTTCATTTGTTTTATTTCATTTATTTGTTTGTTTTCATTTGTGGTTATATATGTATATTGTGAATTTGCCTCTGGTTTGTGTGTGCTATGTACTTTTTTTCAATAATGACTGAAGCGGGGGTGGTTGTTTTCCGGGGAACTGGTTTGTAGCTCTAAACCCCTTTCGTGTGAGTTCGGTTACCCTGGGTATTCTGTCATCTCTGTATACTAATGATGATATTGATTTTAATATTATAAAGGATTTAAATATATATATATATATATATATATATATATATATATATATATATACATGGAAAAATATTGAGCGTTGCTTTAACTTTGTCAAAAATATTCTTATATCCTCTTAAGACAGATAAAATAATGCCTAATTTTTTAAAAGGGAAAAATTAGTTTTTAAGGGATTTTTATTGAAAGTTTTATAAAAGTTATTTTAACAGATTTGTGAACCATTGTTGTGATTTTAGAATGCTTGGTTTTTCAAAGGAGTTTTGAAATGCTTTAAATGTATTAAAAACGGTGGATTGCTGTAAATATATAAAGGGTGTTTTTTTTAGAGGTATAGAACTTTAAATTGCAATAAAACAATTTTTTTATTCGAAAGATAATCTTGTGGCATTACATTTTAAATATGATTTCTGGCATAGGACTGCCACGGCTGGCTCGGATGTAGTCCAATCTGGACGTCCAATTTTCGATGACTTTTTAAAACACTTGTAGCCGTATACCGGCAATAACACGGTGAATGTTGTCTTCCAAATTGTCAAGCGTTTGTGGCTTATCCGCATAGACCAATGACTTTACATAGCCCCGCAGAAAATAGTCTAGCGGTGTTAAATCACAAGATCTTGGAGGCCAATTCACAGGTCCAACACGTGAAATTAGGCGGTCTCCAAACGTGTCTTTCAATAAATCGATTGTGGCACGAGCTGTGTGACATGTTGCGCCGTCTTGTTGGAACCACAGCTCCTGGACATCATGATTGTTCAATTCAGGAATGAAAAAGTTAGTAATCATGGCTCTATACCGATCACCATTGACTGTAACGTTGTGGCCTTCATCGTTTTTGAAGAAGGATTCCACCAGCCCATAAAGCGCACCAAACAGTCAGTTTTTCTGGATGTAATGGTGTTTCGACATACACTTGTGGATTAGCTTCACTCCAAATGCGGCAGTTTTGTTTGTTGACGTAGCCATTCAATCAGAAGTGCGCTTCATCACTAAACAAAATTCGCTTATGAAAATCGGAAACAACGCAATCTCGTTTTGGGCCCATTCGACGAATCTACGCCTTGCTTGATGATCGTTTTGATGAATTGCCAAACCAAACTGAGAATAAATCACTTGACAGCTGTTGAATCGGTCGGCATCTTGGAAAGTAATGCCAACTTAAACTTCTATACCTGAAAAAAAACACTCTTTATATATAATATTGTTAATATTTTTCTTTAAAAAATGCTAAGTAAATCTGTGGAGAACCTTTTGTTCACCTGATCGTAATTTATTTAATGCAATGAGTATTTTTAATAATTTCTTTGCAAACTGTACAATTTTAAATCAAAGAATGAAAACTAAAAAAAAATAGTTTACAACTATTTACCTGCTTTAAGAAGCACTTAAACAAACTATTGCGGTAATAACAGCACATTTTTTTAATGGAATTTTATTTAAAAAGAATTTGGAACACTTTAGAAAATTACAAAACAAAATTTGGTTTGAAATTCACTGCAGCAGGAATTTTAGTCTAATGTATCTGACATAAAATTGCTTGTTTTGGTGTTTATTTCAGTCGAATAAATTTTACTTCTTATAAAATGATTGAGAATTTTTTTCTCTATTGCTCGTTTTTTACTATATCATTTTTCAATAACTGTATTAAATGACAGAATTGTAAAATACATAACTAAAGAAGAATAAAAGGTCTTTATATGGAGCGAAATATTTCTGGTTTAAGAAATTCGTGCTAAAATATTACACACTATTACCTTAGTAACAAGAATATCAAAACAAATATGTAGGATGTAAAACTACGTTTTTACTTATGAGGAGTAAATATTTTTACAATCATTTTAAGATTTCTTATTAAAATATTCACGTGAAAAAAGTGTTTTACTACAAATAGAAAGTAATTTACAAAAATTAAATGAGTATTAATGTATTTTGTCAAAAGATTCAAAAAAAAATTAAATTGATGCGTGATATCATTCTGAACATCTTGAATGTTTCACGCTAGAATAAATTATAAAAAAAAATTAAGAATTAAAAAACTGATCAGTTGGTTTTATTAGCGCAAAAGCCATGTTTGGGCAAGCTGCGCGCGTCAGCACTCATTTCCTTAATTTAAGCATAACATGCAACAGTAATCTCGACAAAACTTTTAAAAAAAAAAAAAAAAAAAAAAGGAGGGGATTTTTTCAATAAACGGTAGAAAGGTAAAAAAAAGGATAAATAAATAAAGAAAGAAAAAGGAAGGTAGGTAGAACATCCAGGGGCCGCGTCCTCAATATTTACCTAAAACAGTATATTCCGCGGAGAAAAGGAAATATCAGTCGGACAGTTCGGGGTCGTAAATACCATAAGTACAAAAAATAAACACCAGAAAAGTAAATAAATCGAAAATTTTATGACAATATTTTTCTGTTAGGAATATTTGACTCACACAGAAAGAGTTAATCGATAAGTTAAAGTAAAATTAAAACCTTTATTTAAAAAAATTTAACAATAGTATAAATATATCTTTGTTCTCTATAATATAAAGATAATTTACAAAGTTGAACGAAGTTATATTGTATTATTTATATATATTATATATATATATATATATATATATATATATATATATATATATATATATATATATATATATATGTTATGTTGTTACTGGGATTAATTCGTAAACTCCTTTGACAGAATAATCTGTTTATTTTTAAAATAAGAATAAATAAAAATGTAGAATAACAATTAATTAATTAAATGAACATTTAAACGTCGTTGCCTAATTGGCTTTCATTATTTTTAAAGAAATATAACGGCTCTGTCGATATGCATCTGCTTCCCTTGCGGTCTCAACGTATTCTCCGTGGTTCTCATGTTCCTTCTTTCGCTGTTCCTTTTCCCGTCAGGGACTTTGCCCTCTCGTTTCCTTTCGAAACTATCTGCTGGGGGATGCTTGCAATAGCGCTTTCTACTTCACAATCGGCCATCCTGAAAATGAGCTGACCACAGCGAAAGAAAATCCAAAATGTTGTAAGCAAACCTATAAAACAAAAATTGAAAACAGTGAAAAGAAAAAATAACAAGTACGATACTTTCCAGTACTTCCCACAGGTGTTGTTTTTCTGGAAGTGGGTCGTCATTGCTTCTCACAGCTATTTCAAAAAAAGCAATAAAAAGGGAAAGAGAAAAATGAGTTCAGTTCGTTATTCAAAGTTCTGTTCACAGAGAGTCACTGTGGGGGTACTCAAATTGCAGTCGTAAAATCGTCAGGCATCACTGGTTGACCACCTCTTCATGAAATCAACAGCTATAGATGTAAGATGAAGGCCTTCGTGTTGACCAACCTTCTCCACTTCATATCTATCATGGCGTTTGACAATTAGGTTGGGTCCATAGAAATTGGGTCGTAATTTGAGTCGTGTTCGGAACTGGGTTCTTTTGATTGTCACTGGTTCGTCTTTTTTATATATATGTTGTTTACGTTTTTTAACAAAGTGGGCTTTACTCTTGTTTGGCTCTTTCAACTTCGTATCCAAAATGATGCAGTTTAGGAAATCAATCTGTCTAAGCAAACCCTTTTTCTCTTTGGCAAGGGCTTGATTCTCATCACTATCACTTGTTTTATTAGCATTTCTTCCACTAGACTTTAACTTCTTAGTTTTGCGCTTGCTAGGCTTAATTTCTAGTTCTTTAGTTGACATCGATGTTTTAGGATTATTGTTTGATTCCGTTAGTGCGTTTACGATGAGTATATTTTCTGTTAACGATTTACATTGAATTTCTTTCTCAACAAGTCGCTTTTCTGTAATTTTAAATGTTTCTTGTAAGATCTCGTACTTTTCTTCAAGTTTAATTAACTTGTCAACCTTTTCTAAATTTGATTCTTCTAATTTATGCAATTTATCTAATAACGCCGTTTTTTCTAATGATAATGTAGATGTGTTACATACGTGCATTTCTAAATTTTTACATTTATCTTCTGCATTCTTTAATTTTAGTTGTAATACTTCTAGGGCATTATCTTTTAATTCCGATTGGTTATGTGCCTTAGATATATTAATTAAATTAATAAAGGGATTCTTTTTCTTAGGTATTAATTCTATACCATTTGCACTAATTTTAAATTCAGTTTGTTTTAAAACATCAGTTCCAATAATTGCATCAATAGTTGTTTGCGAATTGTTAATAACATAAATGTCCGTCAAAAATTTGTTATCTTCAATATCAATAGTGGATTTAAAAGATCCAAAGGTTTTAATTTCGCTCTTACCGAAAGAAGTTAAGTTTATTTTCGTAGGACTTAACGTCGGTCTTCCAAGAATTTGATGAACACTTTCGCGTATTAAAGTAATAGTACTGCCCGTATCAAAAAGAGCATCAACATCATAGCCATTTATTTTAACAGTTTTACGCATTTCTGATGAGGAATTGATTTCATTAACAACTTCACTAACAACCTCATTAACAATTTCATTTTAACATCAGGTTTTTTAAATACACACTGAGAGTTTTTATGACCAAATTGGTTACAATTAAAATATTTTAAACCTTTATTTTTATGGTAACATTCATTAGAGTATGATTAAATAATCCACAATTATAACAACGTATACGTACATCACTCTTATTAACATTAGCATCATAAAATTGATCTTTATTGTGAAATTTATTATCAGAACACATATTTTTATTAGATGTAGGAAAATCATACTGCTTGACATTTGTACGCTTATTTTTAATATCAATACTATAAGAATTATTTTGCATAAAAACCTTTTCATATATCTTTAACTTTTCTTTAAATTCTGAAATACTTTTACATGCATACAATATCAATTTCAATATCAATGGCTTTTTTGGGATGGTCCAGAAAAGTGGATTTACGAATGTTGGCCACAGAATTGGGTCTGGCTCCGTCGGACAATCTCAAAATTATTGAACTAAAAGATTTCATAACAAATTGTAATAGGTAGGATGAGGAATTTGTCAAAGATGTGCTCAGCGTCATTGTGGAACAACGTACAGCAACAGAAAAACAAAAAGCTACTGAACTGGAGGAGAAACAGAAAGCCGTGGTTGTGGCTCAGCAACGAGAAAGAGAATTCAAACTGGAAAAAATGAAAATTCAACTTGAAATGCAGTAGCTGTCACAAGCACCTGTTACAAGTCAACAGCTAGAAAACCCAAAGCTTGAGTTAAATAGAATTATTCCGAGATTCAATTCGAAGGAAGATGAAATCGGTCTATACTTGACAATTTTCGAACGTCAAGCGAAGTTCTTGAACATCCCTGGAAAAACTTGGACAGCATACCTGATTGGCTCACTGCCACCTGATATAGCTCAGCTCATTGCAAGAGAGGATGAAGATGATGCTCAAAACTATGAAAAGGTAAAAGAAATGCTTCTCAAAAGATTTCGAGTTACAGGGGATAGGTTTAGACAGTACTTTTCCCAACAGAAGAAAAACCCAGATTCGACATGGAGAGACTTTTATTTCGAATTGAGTTCGTATTTTGAAGGTTAGATCAAAGAGTTGAAGATAACCACGTTTGATCAACTTAAAAGTCTAATAATTGCTGATCAGATAAAAAGAAAAACTCCAGCAAATATCAGAGAACACTTTATGGATATTTGGGCGGAATTGAACGATCCTTTGGAATAGGCTGAGAAGTTGGACGCATATGATAGCATAAGGACTGGAATGAAAACTAATCCAAATCAGACTTTCAAGGAGAAAGAATTCAGGAAACCCTTTCCAATAAAGAAAAATCAACCTGTTGGAGGATCCCATGATAACCACTCACCTGGACCCTCTAGAACTGTACCTAGATTCCCAAGTTTCAAAACTGAAGGAAGAAACCCCATACAGTGTTACGGATGTGGGACTCCTGGAGTCGTCAAGCCAAAGTGTCCTACCTGCATGAGAGCTAATGAAATGGAAACAGCAGTGAACTGTTTGACGTTATTCAACTTGAATTCAAACTTGTATCCCACAAGTGTGATTGTTCTAAAAATTTTTGGAGAAAAGATTGCTGTATGTACTGATACCGGTGCTTCCCATACCATTGCAGGTGAAAAGATGTTTAAATTCCTACAAGAGCATGATGTCACCTTTACGAACAAAAGGATTTCATTTATGATGGCTGATGGAATTCGACAGACCATTATGGCTCTGAGTACTGTCGTCGACCTGTACATTGAAGGCAAAGTTATTCCAACAGAATTTCTAGTATTGCCTGATGCCAAAGGAAATAAGACTTTGCTAGGACTGGATTTCCTCAATGCAGCTGGTATCGTCCTTGACGTCCAGGGTGGAAAATGGCACTTTTCCGGAAATCCTCGGGGAAACAGTACAAATTCTTCAAGACATTAGAAGATATAACACTCAGCGCATTCGAACTTCGAGAAGATGAGGGTAAAAATCTATCTCCAGACCAGGCAAGAAAAATCAATATACTCCTAGACAGAAGTGAGGCATGTTTACAACCAGGGGGAGAGCCCACGCCTTATATTGAACACCGTATTGACACGCGTGATCACCCCCCAATAGCAACGTCCCCCTACAGAATGAATCCCGTAAAGAAAGAGGTTTTGAGGGAACATATTGAAGAACTGCTGAGGCATAATGTAATCTAAAAGTGCGAGTCTGCCTATGCCGCACCTGTGGTACTTGTTCCTAAACCAAATGGGAAAGTACGTTTCTGTGTCGACTACAGAAAGTTGAATTCGGTTACGAAAGTGGATGCCTACCCTTTACCACGAATGGATGATCAACTGAATGAAGCGACACCAACATCCTTCATGTCAACAATTGACTTACAATCGGGCTACCATCAAGTAAAGGTTGCTGACGTTTATCAGGACAAAACTGCTTTCGTTTGTCCTTTTGGGACTTACCGCTATTTACGTATGCCCTTCGGTCTACGGAATGCTCTGGCCACCTTTCAAAGAGTAATCGACAAGTTTCGAAGTGGCTTGAAAGATGTTTTCACACTTTCTTACCTAGATGACATCATCCTTCTCTCAGAAACGTTTGAGAATCTTTTGTATCTTTAAACGTCTTGCAAACCTAGATAAATGTCACTTTGCCCGTGACCACGTGAAATATCTGGGATTCTGGATAACGAAGGATGGAATTGAAGCTGACCAAGAGAAGATCTCTGCTATTCAAAAAATTCCAGTCCCTACTAATGTGAAATAAGTCCAATCTTTACTACAAACATGCTCTTGGTTTCGTCGATATGTCCCTAACTTTGCTGACATAGCACGCCCGCTTAGTAGCCTCACTAAGAAGAAAGTGCAGTGGCACTGGGGTCCTGAGCCACAAGAATCCTTTGAGACGTTGAAGATGCGCTTGGTGACTTCTCCTATACTGAAGCAAGCTGACGGATCAAAACCTTTCACCATTCGTACCGACGCAAGTAATTATGCCTTTTCCAAGGAAGTGGCCCCGATGAACATGTCATCGAGTATGCAAGTCGATTGATGATCCCAGAAGAGCGAAACTACTCCACAACCGAGCGGGAAGCCTTGGCAGTAGTGTGGGCTTTAGAGAAGTTTAGAGGTTACGTAGAAAATCAACAAATCTTCCTCGCATCAGATCATCAACCACTCAAATGGCTCTGTTATGTATAAAGTCCCCTTCTGGTCGTCTGGCAAGATGGACCTTGAAAATTCAGTCCTTCAACCTGAAGGTTGATTACACCCCCAGGAAAAGCTAATGTAGTAGCTGACATGCTGTCAAGACCGTCTTACACTGAAAATGCAGCCTCTGATGTGTGTGCCATCACTGTTGACATGCCATCCAGGAAGTCCAGTGATATTCGAAAGGGACAGCTGGAAGACGAAGAACTGAAGAAAATCATTGACTGCTTTGAGAGTATGGACAAAGACGAAAACTTTGCCTACTACACCAGTCGTGGATACTTAATGAACCAGGGCATTTTATATAGGTATTCACCTGAGAGTGAAGAAGAAGAAGCTCAACTTGTAGTTCCTGCACAAGAACGAGAAAGAATCCTTCAAGAATAACACGATGCGCCGACAGCTGGTCATTATGGAGTAGAGAACAGTTACAAGAAGATATCATCCAGATACTATTTTTAAGGAATGAAAAAGTTAATCTCAGAGTACATCAAGACTTGTCCCGAATGCAATCGTTATAAACCAACAAACTAAAAACCAGCAGGGCTCTTGAGAACACCCGCCTACACACAAAGGTTTGAGACGGTGGCCATTGATCTTTTTGGCCCTCTTCCGGAAACTCCCACTGGCAAGAAGTGGATCTTTATTGTAGAAGATACAAGCACCAAATGGGTATAACTCTTTGCTCTTGCTGAAGCCACTGCTGAAAATTGTGCCAAAACACTATTCGAAGAAGTACTCCTACGATATGGTCTTCCGCGAAGACTAATAAGTGACAACGGGCCACAGTTCATAAGTGCTGTCATGCAGCTACCTTCTGACTTGCTAGAGATTACACAAGACCTTATCCCTGTCTACCACCCGCAAGCGAACCCATTGGAACGTAAAAATCGTAACTTGAAACCGAGACTAGCAATTCTGGTGGGGGAAGAACATTCAGCTTAGGAGGATAAGCTACCTCTAATTCGTTTCGCAATGAATACTTCAGTATGCGACACCACTGGGCACACGGCTGCCTACTTACAGTTTGGAAGACAATTGAGAACATCAGACGATATCAGGCATGGTATTCGACAAGTTATTGATAATGATAACTTTGTCCCTGAAATCACCCCATATCTCAAAAGATTTGCCAATTCCATCTTGGATGTCAAAGATAGAGTTGAGCAGAAACAAGATTGTCAGAAGGAAAACTTCGATCAACGACGAAGAAGAAAATATTACAAACCTGGTGACAAAGTTTGGGTGACCATTCACCCCATAAGTCGTAACAACAGGAGCAGGAAATTTATGCCCAAGAGAGTAGATCCTTACCTCATACTCACCTTGAGATCACCAGTAACACATATGAGATTGCCAACCCAGACCAAGCCCTTGGAACTTATCATGTTTCTGCCTTAAAGGACTATCAGGAACCTGAAATAGAAAGAAACACCGGATTTGTTGCTACTCTAATGAAAAGAGGACGCCCCCAAAGAAATTATCTCCTGGTTCCGAGCCGAGACGTCAACGGAACCAGAGGGGGAGTTTGTAACCCACGGTTTAATTCTAAGACCGAAATGTAGATGGCGGTACTTGTAACGGAAGTAAAAGTTACTCGTTTCGCTGTCCAATCCTGGATTATGTAATGTACTTAATTTTCGCTTATTTCCTCTAAATGTTTACCCTGTATTGTGTCTAAATGTCTGTCCATTGTAACTGTGTTATTTTATGCCATTAAAATATTTTAATTACCCCGAGATTCTGTCGATATTACTTTGGTTTACCCAGTAATGACGTAAGAGTACCGTTATAATAGTATTATTTAATTGTTAATTTATATTTTAGGGTAAGATTTAAAACTGCGCTAATTGCTTTTCAAAGTTCTCTGCTTTTATTTGTTCATAAGAATGGCAATCAAATGAAGTTTTATGTATGTGTGTGTCACTTTAATTTTCAATTTTATAAAGCAAAATTCACACTATCGATATCTTACTGACATATTTTTTTAAAAAAAATTAGTTAAAATAAAAAAAAAGTCTAAAAAAAATGGCAGCCTTTTACTTTAAATTTATATTTTTGTATTAAATACATTTTATAACTCTTCAGAAAGCATAAAAATGGCTAAAATATAAAAATATAAAAATTATTAAGGCACACTACAATATTCTTTTAAATGATGAATATTTTAAATATTCGCATCGGTTTTTCATTTTAAACAGATGTTTGTCATTACAATCTTTTTATCTACATGTAGAAAAATAAGACTTTTAAATAATTATTTAAAATTTATAATTCTTATATTTTGTTTTCAAGTCATTATTGAAAACGAAATACTACTGTACTTGATAATAAAATACCATAAATCCTTTTTTTTATTTCCAAATTAATACATGAAGTATTTTCTAGTTGCTTTGCCAATGCCTTTTTCCTGAATAAAAAAATATCAATATTCTGAGTTATTAATGCTTCTAAGAACTTAAATTCATCTGATTTTTATAAATATTACGTTTATTAAATTCATGTTACTGATCAAATATTTATTTAGTATATTAATAATTTAACCTGATTATTTCTCGTGCTTAAAAGATTACTATCAATCGACATATTTTGCATTTCATTATTTTAATAGCAAATTTATTTGTAAAATAATGATTAAAATTTAAAGTTTCTTAAAATAATTTCAAATTTCAATTTTTAGTAATTATATTTCACTCTGGTTAAACTAATGAATAGAAGCATTTTTGAAAAATAATGACATCTTAAGAAATAGCATCTGTTACACTTAAGATTCTTTTTTTCGTATTTAAATATTAGTCTTAAGAGTAACGATCCCTTTTTCAAAGCTCGGCAATGGATAGAATTACAAGTAAAAATTAAAATTTCGTCTCTAAAAGCAATTTTTCTCGGAAATTGTAATGGTTTTGAAAATTTATAGCAGAACCTACCATGTTTCCCCGAAAATAAGATCTAACGTTTAATTAGTCTTTGCAGAAAAGAAGCATTGGGGTTTATTTTTAGAGAATGTTTACTTTTCATGCATAATAATTTGCATTTCATTCACGCTTAGGAATCCTACTCCACTCTTATGCATAAAAATTTATATTCATTCAAAAACACTTGTCTTCTGGACAGTGGCGCACACACCAAAGCCCTAGATATTTTTTCCGATTGATTATAATTCTAAGTATATATTACGTAAAATTTAATTAAGTATTTGTTATTAATGATTAGTTTTATTAATTAATGCTAATTATTTATTCTATAATTAGTTTTTGCTGTGTTTTGTTCCCGAAAATCGACAAAATCAAAAGGAGCATGACGCAAGAATGGTGAACTTTCGACCCCGGAAGCCCTTGAAAATTTTTTGTGTGCTTCTGGAACATCTTCGTAATGCGGATCATGATTCTCTCTGTGAAAATCCTCACAGTTTCAATCGTGAAGTTGTTGTGACGCTTTTGATTCTTTTGGGGATTAGTTTAACTGCGAGGTTATTGCAAGGGTTGAATGCTTGAATATCAGCAACGAAACACTGTGCTCTTGTACCAGTAGTCAATTTCCCAGTGTTATCTTACAACTCAAATAATGGTTGCGACCTGATCAAAACTTTTGACATTTCCCTCATCCACTTGTTGATTGAGGTTGTATCGTATTTTGATCACCCTTTTCAAGCTGTTCAAAAAAATCCATCTTTTACGCAAAGCTCTAATATTCCTATCCTTGGAATTTTCCTTAATTCCTTTCTTGTATTTGACGAAATAATTCTATCTCTTCGCACTTATTTTTATCATAGGTTTAATGTGAACTGCTGTGCAAAAGTTAAGGGAACGCATTTCTGTGGAGTTTTTAAAAACTACAAAACCAATTCAAGTGAAATGTGGTGCAAAAGTACTGAGCAGTGGCGTACACAAGGGGGATGTCCTAGGGGTCGGGACAACCCAAATAGCCCTTGATTTTTTTTCGATTGGTTATAATCCTATGTATATATTACGCGTAAAATTTAGTTATGTATTTGTTATTAATAATTAGTTTTATTAATTAATGCTAATTATTTATTCAATAATTAATTTTGTATTGTTTTTGTTCCCGAAAATCGACAAAATCAAAAGAATATGTTGGGCGGCGCATTGGAGCATGATACCAAAATGGTGGACTTTGGACCCTGCCCCCCCCTCGAAATTTTTTTTGTGTGTACTACTGGTACTGAGTAATACTACTAAACAGATAACAATAAAAAAATTAATAATTTTCATTCATGGTCCTTATTTATGCTCATGAAGCATGGAAGTTCAAAAATGGTACAGCAAGATGGTTCCCGTGGAAGGTCTTATATGGGGTATAATTCTCACTTGCAGTGATGCAGTTCTCACAAGGAAATCTCATGTTCTTTACGAGGGTGTTAATGAGATTTTGGGACGATAAATCCCACTCCTTCACCAAGGAACTTCTTGCCTCCGGGACTATTCAGGGAAGGACCTGGAGAGCAGCGCAATTACCCTTCCAAGAACATCAAAAACAAGCCGAATGGGATTCAGGTATGAAGATCTGACTGACCCTCTAAATGTCATCAGTCTCAAGGTATTCGTCCACCAACTAAACTCTGTGGAGACTAGTGTTGTCTCCCATAAAAATGAACTGGTTGCCAACAGCTTCTATGAATAGAATTATTCACTGCAATATTTAGAAGACATCTAAAAGCGGTGGAACCAGATTTTAGGATAATAAAAGATCGAATAATGTATCATGTCATATTATTTTACGAAGGAACTTCATAGAATTCTTTCCATTCTCTCAATTAATTTTAAACTATTTTTAACCCTATGTATATATGAAATTTCTTGTGAGGGATATTTCTTAAAGCAATAATAATAAATATTTAAAAACTATATTATTGAATTTAACTATTTTATCTGTTGAATATGAAGCAGTAAAAACCGTAGATTTTGAGTGTAATGAATGATAAATTTGCATTAACGAAAGCATGGAAAGATAGAAATCTTTTAATTTCAGAAAGATGCTGTATTCTCATATATATTTTTAGTTTTAGTTCCTTCATATAATAATATAAATATTTTCATGTGTTAAGGAAAACCTCTATTAGTTTTTCCTTACAAAAAATACAGACCTAACTTAATAATCTTTTTTCGCCCAAATGTCGCTCTTAAATTATTGCTTTTTCATTGACAAAATTTGCATTTCAGTTCATTTAATCTCTTTAATTAAGACTTCTGTTTGAATGAATATCTGATTAAGTACTTTTTTAAATAGGGTTTATAATTTATTAATAATTGTTAGCTTTAAGATACAAGCTTTATTGAATAATGCTCAATAATTAGAAATCACAAATGATATCCATTGGAAAACTATTTCAAAATGTTACTTTTCTTGGGTGCCAAAGAGGCATATTTGAGGGCTCTGTATTAGATAAAAAGAAGTATTTTTGAACTTAAAATAATTTTTTTAAGTTCGTATATTTTTTTTAAACTTATTTTCTATTAAAAATTTCAAAAAATAATTTTAACTAAACAGTAAATTTTATTATCTCTTGTTTTAAACATATTTTTGATATTTCTATAATGAAATAATACTAATTTAATATGAGAAAGAAAAATTTGAAATTTCCAAGTATTTAAATTTTTTCAAATATAAAAAAAGTAATTCATATTTAACAACAGTAACTTTTTGCTCTTTGGCAACAGAAGAATAATTGATTTTTAAATAGTTTTTGGGGGGTTAAGAACTTAACAAAAAATACTGTTTCGAAGTTGATTCTAAAGTGATATTTGTCCCATATTTGTTATTCGACACCCCCAAAAAAAACCCCGATTTTATTTAGGTAATATTTCTTGAAACATAGAGTATACATTTTATTCCGCTAGATGTCAGCACGTGCTTCAAATAGCACAGAGCGCCAGAAAACTTGTTTTGAGAAAGGTATTTTTTTTAGTGTAATTTGTCTTCGATGATGAATGGCATTTGTCCTGTCTAACTAATCAATCACATGAAGAAGATAATTAGTAATAATGCATGATCAGCAGAATTATTGCTTTAATATATATGCTTTTAATATATATGTACATATATATACATGAAATATTTCGTACAAATTTGGTTGAAGAATTTCAAACTTCTCAAGAACTTGTGAAATTTTGTTTGAAGCTTACATTTCAGCTGCTCGTAGCACATCATTCCACAGAAATTGCATTAAGAAATATACAGAAAGTGCACATATTTTTTGCTCACATACACCAGCATTTTTAAATTTAATGAATTGTATTTTAAATTTTTACTATAATAAACGTAAAAAGATTCGTTATGGCTACTTTAAAAGGGAGTTTTTGTGCTTATAAATAAATTGAAATAAAAGTTTATTGAAAGAAAAAAAAAATATGGATACGTTTGACTGTAAATCAAATATTTTATAAATTTTCCTCCTTTTTATAAATTTAGAATATAGTTTAAAAATTTAGCATCGCCTAAGCAGTTTTTATTCCTTTAAATTAATGCTTTAAAAACTTGTATATGTTACCGGCAAAGTATGAAATGCCGGACGTTTTTAGGCAAAGTATGAAATAAAATAACTATTTCATACTTTGCCTAGACATAGTATAGAATGCCTAGGTATTCTATAGAATGACTAAAGCTGTTTAGGCAAAGTTTGAAATAAAAGAATTATTTCATACTTTGTCTAGGCATTGTATAGAATGCCTAGGTATTCTATAGAATGACTAAAGCTGTTTAGGCAAAGTATGAAATAGATAAAATAAGGTTTTTTGATACAATTCTGTTCCCGCGATAATGTATGCAGAGTTAGAGAATAGAATTCAATTATATAGAGATTTACAGCTTTATCACACATTAATTTTGAAACAATTAAAAAAATTTCTTAACATAAAATATAACTATTTCTTCAACAAAATTTTTTTAAAAAACCCTCGAAATTGTACATATGTTATGTTTTTGAAACATATTTATTAAAATAAGAAATAAACAACATGAAGTATAAGTATTTCCCCTGATTACAGTTAAATAAAATTTTTAGTGTGAACCTAGTGCCGCTTCGCTCTACTTTCATATCGCAAAAAATGTGTAATTTGTGACTTTTACTTTGATATGATTCTCAGCATTCAGTTGTTTAGGTATGTGACTACCTTCGGATCACATTTTTGAAATATATAAAAAAATTCAACTAAATAAACACTTTTTTATTTGAAATGGGGCATAAAACTAAGAATTCACGTACAGTTTCGACAAAATTATAAATAATTTTGGATATATTGGGAATTTTGAGTGAAATTTTAGTGAAAAATAGTAGTTACGGTAAGGCTTGTATTGAAAATTATAATTAATATATTCGAATAATATTTATACAGTTCATAAATAACATCATTATTTGTACTTGCAACCATAAGAATTTTAATACTTTTAAAAGTTTCTGAAATATGTCAATTTTTATGTAAGAACTCAATTTTTTACAAGAAACTAATGTTTTTTTCTCACCAAAAGTGCAATAAAATACATAAATATATGTACAGAGATTAGATAATAGTATAGACTGCAGATAAAACTAAATGAAACATTTTCTGAAACTTTCAATTCAATATCTTTAAAAGAAAACCTGTAGTGAACTTTACCGTGAAACAAAAAATTGAAAAACATAGTTTCTCAGAAAATGCATTTAAAGATTTTAATACAGTATAAAAATGTTTCTGCTAATTGTACATTTTTTAAACTCACCATATTTATAGGTCAAGATTTCTTTAGCTTTATGTTTAAATAATTCGGACTTTTTTTTTAACCTTTTGCTGTTTTCTGGGGAGTTTTACAGACTATAACAATTGTCGTTTTTAGTGAAATTTTGATGAAAAATCGCAGTTACACAAAATTCTACAATATGTATTCAAATAATATTTGTACAGTACGTGAATAACATCTTTATATATGCTAGAAATTAAAATATTCGTAATAGTTTTGAAAGTTTTTTAAATATGCCAAACTTTATGCAAAAACACGATTTTTTAAAAAATTAATGATTTTTTTTCATAAAAATGCAATAAAGTAGATAAATACATGCACATCGATTAGATTTTGGTTCATAACACAGATAGAACTAAATAAAACATGTTTTGAAAATTTCAATTCAATATCTTAAACATATTTTATGTAGGGATCTACTTCCGGTTTACTAATTATGCTATAACTTTGCTTCTAATTATCGTAGAAATAAAAATAGAGTGTTTTTGGAATCTCAAAAGTATGGGCTTTAAAATAAAAGCATAAAAAAGTTTCGAAAGTTTTCACCAAAACGGTGAATTTTGGGTAGTCACATACCTTAAGGTATCCAAACACGTTGAAATGGCCAAATTCTGTCAAAAAACATATTTTTTGTTTTTGCGGACTCGGAATATTTTTTGTATGAGAAAAGATAGTTTACTTAGATATGTAGAACTAAAAGCGGAAAAGCACACACATAATACATATGCAATTTTCTCTCTTCAAACAATTAAATATCTCCAGCTGAGGCATTCAATAATTTACAAAAAAAACTGCAAATTTACCTTTGAAGTTATCTTTCAAATTTTTTTATAATTCCTTAACTGTCCAGATTCTGGAGATGTGTGTCAAATAAGGTCTATTACAAATTTCTGACGTTCATTCAAAAATTGACGAATTCGTTGAGTAGTGCTGGGAGTCACTGTTAATTGTACCGTGTGCCATTGTTTGCCTACCTGAGCTATAGACCATAACTCCTTCTCCAACACTACAACTTACTTCTCCATTTTCATGCAGCACAGGGAAAAAAACCAATTTTTTACTGAACAAGTTTAAGTAAAATTGAGTATTTTGACACTCCCGAATGAACCACAATGTGCAACTGACAAATTCTAAGCCTGAGACACGCGTTAAAAGTATCTCGCTTTGCCACACAATATTCGAAACAAATCGGAGATGTATTTCATACTTTTCCGGTTTCTCATTAGGCATTCTATAGAATGTCTAGGCCATGTGTGAAATAAGAATCATTTCATACATTGCCGGCTAGTTTTAGGCATTCTATACAATGCCCTAGGCATTCTATATAGTACCCTAGGCATTCTATAGAATGCCGGATTTCCTACTTTGCCGGTAACATATACATTATGTATGAATTGATTTTAGAATTTAAGAAAAAAAATTTATTATAAAATTTAAAAGTAAAATGTCGGTGATAAAGGAAAAATTTGAAATAAATTGTCAATTTTTGTTATTTGATTTTCAGTTAAGCGATGAGCCATTTAATTATTTTTTGGTAATTAAAATCACATTTTTACTATTATGGAAAATGTGCTGAAGTAACTTGTAAGAATGGCAAGCTTGGATCGAAAAGAAAAAAAAAACTTAAGGTAGAGAATCAGCTTAAACTCGAAAGTCATTTTACATAGATATGATACACTTCAGAATTTTTACTTAGTAGTATTATTTTCAAATAATCCACTTCATAATTTTATAGAGGGTGTTAATATGTATGAGAGTAAAAAAATTGTTCGTCCCGAGGGACACCATCCTTTTGTAAAAAGTGAAAAGCCCAGTAAGGCAAAAGAAGTTTTAAAAAATCAGCACGCGATGAACCTGTTTCTTCGGGTTTTTAGTTGCATTTCCTCAGAAATAAAAATAAAATAATTCAAACATAGTTTTTTTCTTGTTGCACTTTGTAGACAGAAAAATCTCAAGGATTGTTCTCAAGAAGGAAAAATAGATATAATTAAACCTAATGAGAGGTTGGTATAAAATGAAAACTTCGAATTACTATTCCCTTTGCAAAGAGTAATGCATATTAAAACAAACTCAATTTTGCACTGTTTTACTGCACTCTTCATTGCATTGCGATGTAATTAATGAATCGCATTAAAACTAAATGCATTTTTTTCCTTTTTTTTAAAAAAAACAAGAAAGAAAAATATAGTAGTGCTTGCATCTCTATATATATATTCTAAAAATTGTTATCTTTTCATTCTTTTTTTTTCTAATCCATCGTTTAAGCTATAAAATTGAAATTAACACAAAAAGCTATATTTGTTACTCATCATTACTCTTTTTCAAATAATTATAATTGCTGTTTCTCTATTCAGCTAATAACTCATTAAAAGGAGACACTATTTTCACAATTTACAAAGATCAAAGGTTTTAACGAAGAAATTATTAGGACAGTAAAAAGTAGCTATAAATATAAAAAGTAAAAGGTAAACGTTATACTCTATTTACATTCTCTTTTATATTAATCAATTTTTCATAATAATGAAAATTACTGATTTGCTTTTACAAATTATGAGATTAAAGGAAACCTCATTTTAGATACTTTTTATACTCGAATATATACTCTATGCACTTTCAAAACTTTTAAGATATTGTCTTGTAGATGGTACTTGAATAAATCCATTTTTTGAATCCCATTAATTTATTTGAAAATATTCATCTCTCTTGATTAATAATTAACTCTACACATTTGTACATGTATTGCAATCTGTGATTTCTTATAATACATCATAATTACACCTTGGAGTCCATTAAAGCAGTGATCCGCAACCCCCGGTCCGCGGACCGGGACCGGTCCATGGATCAAATGGGACCGGGCCGCCTAAAGAACATTAAACTCTTGCCATTTTATTTAAAGTAGTGCATTTCTCTCGGATTTGCGCAACTTTCCACGGAAATCACTTTATATTCCACGTTAAATCACTTTTATTCATTTTGCCACTAACTATATTTTATTCCGAAGGCATATTTAAATGTAACTAATTAAAATTGTTAAATCAAAACAATCTAAAATATAAACAATCAACGTGTCCTACCCTCAGCGGGCCGCGGTAAAATTATCAAACGTTCACCGGTCCGCAGTGATAAAAAGGTTGCGGAGCTGCATTACAGGATTTTCTACTTCATCTTGCTCGATGGCGTTCTTCGCTCGTCTCTCCCACTAAATTTTTTTCTTCCCCACTTGACTCAACTTCCTCCATAGAGCCGAAAGAGTTGAGGGGAGGTTGGTTACATGATAAGTATAATACCTACTCTTTTTATAATGGAATATAAATATTGAAAGGCTGCCGAGAAGAATTTTTTTATATAACCGAGCATATTTGAGTCCCTAGAACAATAGTTGAAGATACCTCTAGCTTCAAACTTTCAACCCGATCAAGCTACTAAGCATGCTGACCTTTTGATAAAATGATGTGTAAATATTTCTAGCAGTAAAAATTTTAGTTCTGCCACTGAAATCCCATAAGTATTTAATAAAAATACATTCAATGTATCAAGCCAATTTTGAAACGTTTCAACTCAATTACTTATCAAAATATATTTAATTATTGTAATTACGACAAAATATTATATATATATATATATATATATATATATATATATATATATATATATATATATATATAAATCAACTATCATATTCCCCGATATGTCAGATGCTCCTTTGTACAAGACGCGCCCTAAAATTTAATGTGAATACCTAAAATAATATACAAAGTTTAAAAAAGATTAAAATAATCAATAGAAATAATTAGTGGTTTTTTAATAGTGAGCTTACTTTCCAGTTATTACTTTTCTCTTACAATTATCGTCATCCACTCGGGAGTGAGTGTGATAGAGAAACAGAGCAGGGCAATTTGTACGCTCGTTGCAAAAGAGGCGCTCTATTTTTAAGGTCATTTTCTGAGATAAAAGAGCAACGAAAGTATGACTTATTCAATAAACTTGAGATTCTTCTATATTTAGATTATTTTGAATCAACGGAATATTTAATCTGGTTTTACATTGCATCTGAGAGAATATTGAACTTTTATCTAAGGTAAGGGGATAATTTTGAAGATAGTTGCTCTACCCATATTATCAAAGATATTTAGCATATAAATTAAAAAATGACATGATTTTTCAAACACATTATGTTACTGTGTGTACACCTCTTTCTATGAATAAATCTTACAACAATAATAAATTTTCTAACATACACTCATGGACAAAAGAATTAGAGCACCAAGAAGGAGTCGTCAAAATGAAACGAAATTTTACATACGTAATGAATACTTTGATATAAGTAAATGAGATTAGAAAATCAAAGATAAAAGGATAATTTATTTCAGAGAAAAAGGCAAAAGAACGGAGGATTTAATACACTGTTGAACCCCCTCTAGCGCAAATGCACGATGCGATATGATCAGGCATTGAGGCACACAAGTTCTGTATGATGTCTTGAGACATTTCGTTCCATATTTGCTGTAACCTTGCCTCTAGTTCGTTCAAACTCGTGGGATGCTCAACTCGCCGTCCCAAATGATCCCAGATATGCTCGATTGGAGACAAATCCTGGGGATTGGGAAGGACAAAGAAGGGTAGTAACTGTGCGGGAAAAGTCTCGTGACACCCTTGCCGTGTGAGGCCGAGCATTGTCTTGTTGAAAAATGGCTCCTGGGAGCCGTTGCAGGAGTGGCAACACATGTAGTTTCAGGATGTCATGGACATACCACTGAGCTGGCATGGTTCCTTGGATCAATACTAGGAGTGATCGTGTATTGTAGGCAATGGCACCCAATACCATCACACCAGCTATGGGAGCGGTGTGTCGCTGTGAAGCAAAGTCAGGATTGAGGCGTTTACCACGGAGTCTCCACACACGAACACGATTGTCATCACTGCTGAGATTGAATCTGGATTCGTCGCTAAAGACGACCTGGTTCCATTACACTGCAGTCCAGTTTCCTCGAGCGCGGCACCACTCCAAACGGAAACGTCGATGTGTGGGCGTCAAGGGCAGCACACAAAATGGGCGCCGCCATCCCAACTGTCCTTCAGCCAGGCATCTTCGTATGGTTTGAGAAGACACAGAGGCCCCTAATAAAGGGGCTACATGTGCCTGTATGGCGGCAGATGAAGCAGTTGGCTGTACGCGTGTATTTCTTACGATGTGGCGGTCTTCTCGATGACTGGTCTGTCGAAAGCGTTCTGTGAGCCTGGTCTTCGTGTAAATGACATCTCTCGGATCCATAGGTCCCAACACCTCCTCACAACACAATCAGAGTGGCGTTATTGACAAGCTACTCTCCTAACCACCCAGCTTCCATGATTCTCCCCCTCTCAAACTGCGACAGCTGCTGATATTGTCTTCAAAAATGGCGGAATGGCATATCTACCTCAGCTCTTCCTTTGTAAACGATTCAGCACACTCAAACAAGCTTTGGTTACCTGTTTTATACTACACGGAGAACAACGTTAAACGCCCTCTACCGATGTGCAATCACGCTGCCTTTTTTAATTATTTGCATATCTCTCTGACATGTACCTTCATCCCAAATTTCGTTGCGGTTCCGCAATTACACTGCTGGACAATTGCTAAGGACGGATAACACTATCATCCATAGCAACCACAAAATGAAAGGAAGCAAAATGTGGAAAATTAGAATAAGTGCGGGATATTAGTAAGAAGTATGAGTATACAAATTTTTTTCCCACGTCTGTTCATCACGTGATAGCGTTCATAAGAGCTTTAAAGGTTTTGACGCGTGTGGACAGTTGTTGTTTCAAGTCAAAGTTTTACAGGAAAGATTTAATAGACGAACGTAAAATTTTTGGCATGTCTTCCCGACATCACATAGATGATTTTATGCGTGGCCGAATTATTGGAAAGATCGAAGGGCGAAAAAGAACAGATGTTGCCAGGGAGTTCGACATCGCTCACAGCATTGTTTCACGGCTGTGGAAGTCATTTAAAACTACTGGAATGTGTAGTAGACGGCATGGGGGAGGACGTGTTAGAAGTAGGACGCCTGCAGAAGACAGATATATCGTCCTATCAGCAAAAAGGAACAGGCGCACCACAGCTCAGCAGGTGGAAAATCAGTTTCTTGCTGCCTCAGGAAAGCAGATCTCCCGAAAAACTGTTGCCAGACGTTTGAGGGGAGGAGGACTATACGCACGCAGACCTGTTGTGTGTGTCCCATTGACCAGACCGTACTGCCCGTTTGCAATGGTGTCGTGAGCATCACAATTGGACTGAACAGGACTGGGCATGCGTACTATTCTCAGATGAGAGTAGGTTCAGTCTGTCATCGGATTGTAGACGCCAACTGATCTGGCGCGAGAGTGGTACTGCTTATCGTCCAGAAAATATCCAGGAAAAGGACCGATATCCGACATGCAGTATCATGGTGTGGGCCGGCATCATGATCAATGGCCGCACGCGCCTACATGTGGTTGCGAATAGGACTATGACGGGCCAACGATACATTGATGAAGTTCTACTTCCTCATGTTCGTCTTTTCCGTGGTGCTGTCGGTGATAAATTTGTTTTTATGGACGACAACGCAACATGTCATCGAACACTCGCTGTTCAGGATTGTCTAGACAGCGAGGGTATTCAACGTCTCGTATGGCCAGCGCGTTCTCCAGATCTAAACCCCATTGAAAATGTGTGGGATGCTTTGGGGAGGTAATTTGCTGGTCGAAACTATCCTCCGACAAACAAGAACACCCTCATCCGTGCACTCACAGAGGAATGGGATAAATTGCCTCAACAGCTGCTGGATAATGTTGTGCAAAGTATGGTACGACGTGTGAAATGTTGCATCACACTCCACGGTGGACATATCCCGTACTGATACCTTTCTTTAAGGTGCCTGCTGACTTTTAGATGCATTGTTCCATTTCTCCGTACGCAGATCAAATGAACATTTTTTTTTTCTTTCAGATGTTTCACAGCTTTTGTACTTTCCAGAACAATAAATATTCTTTATTCTAATGTCTGAACAGTGTGGCCACTATATTTTATCCTACTAGGCCTCATGTCCGGCTTAATGTTATGCTACATAGCAATTTGTGATCCGTCCTTAGCAATTGTCCAGCAGTGTATTTCTTGGTGCGCAATATTTTTTGTCCATGTGAGTATATTTACAAATTACGTGCTTCTGTTCTCAGATAAAAATATAAATATTGAAGGACACATTCAAATGTAATACTAAAATTGGATGATTGATATTTAATTAAAAAAAGATTCTCGACACATGGAAATTATGCATGATTATTGATGCTCTAATTACAAAAAATATATTAATGAAAATCACCACCATGTGATTACTTTAGATCTAGTAAACCACATCATTTTAAGAGATATTATTTTAAAGATATTAATTATAGACTTAGAATCAATCTCTAATTGCAATTTAATTGTAAAACGAGTAAAATTGAAACAGATTAAAAAAATTTTATTAATAAAAGTGCCATCACTTTTGGAAGCATTTACTGAACATAAAATCAATAATTTTGAAAAATCAAGTAAATTAAGTGCGAGACTACACTAAGCTTCAAAATGTGTGGTATAACACGTTGTTTGAAGTTCACCATTAAAACAACTACAGTAACAACAAAGCTCATTGTTTTTATGAATGATAGTAGCAAACTTTAAGGAGATTTAAAAAACTGCAACCACACACACAACATTAATTTTAAGGAAATGTGTACTTATATAGGAGTGTGGAAGAAAAAGTGGAAAATTAACATTTTTTTGTAACTTCGGGTGTACGTTTTGTGCCTGTTCAATAGTTATTGGCAATTTCATTGACAATATCTAGGTGAGTCTAGTAATTTCTAGAAGTCTTTTATCCAATTCCTTATGGTGGCAGTTGGCCAGATGGATGGAAATGGGGTTATCACAAATTGACTTCCACTTGTGAGACACAGTGAAGACCAACGATTTTGGGATTAGTTTAAATCTGAAAATCCTGCTATACAGATGCATACAAATTCCTCACCCTGCTATACAGATGACTTCATCATTTTCCTACAGATTCATTTTATTACTTTTTTTAAACGTATTTTGTCCTTTTAATTATCCTTAAAATTCCATTTTTTTAAACACTAAAATTTGAAAATTGCATTTTTTTAAAAAAATTTAGTTCTCAGATTTAAATTAATTGAACTTTATGACGCGGTGGGTGCCAAATTATGAGGGGATGTGACCCAAGGTAAAAAGGGACACGCGGGGAAGGGTTCTTTACAAAGTCCACTAGTTAATTAAACACATTTATTAGACAAAACAAACATTTACATACATAACTAGAGAACTAATAGTTTGCATAGAATTGAAAGGGATCGGAGCGCATGCTCGTACATCCTTACAGTTCCGAAACTTGGCCATTACTGAAGATTGTTCTGTCCGCCAGAGGGAGCGACAGTCTCTCTACTGTTAATATGGGAAGAGTCTAAACAACGGGGAGTTACAATCTCCCCCTATGGATCCGACGACGTCCCGGCGAGGAGACAGAATCAGAAGAATTAGCTGTTGCTGTAGTAGCTTTTGTTGAGGGATGGATGGTTCTGCTGGAAATGGGTTGACGGGCTTGGAACATGTGTATTTTGTGTTGATGTAGACGTAACTTTTCGTGGTCGGCCTCTTTTTCGAAGTGGAGCTACAGGAGAAGTGTCCATGTCTTTAAAAGGTGTTAAAGCAGAAGTATGGTAAGTAGCTATATATATATCGGTTCAGATGGATTGGTAAGACTTGCGATAACATAAGAAGTGGGTGACTTTTGTGTGAGAATTAAATATGGACCGTCACGCTTTGGCATGAACTTGGAAGTTTTCTTGTCCTTTGCATTACTGATGGGATGTAAAGTTACGCATACTTTATCTCTAAGCGAATAATAGACTGGACTACGATTTTTATCATATTGCTTTTTTCGCTGATCTTGTTTTGTTTCTATTCTTTCTCGTATGTCTTCGGTAATAGTTGCGAATCGTTTTAACCCTCTGAGTGGATGACCCGCTAATTGAATTTCACTTCGAAAGCGGTCTACTTTTTCAAAGCTAGCGGTAGCGAAAATGTTTCGGATGAATTTCGCGAACTGCTTCGAAAGCGCACCGCAGTTTTATGCCTTCCCCCCTTAAAACTGCGGGAGGTCATCAAATGGTTTTGCAGGGGATGATTTTATTGCTTTTCGGTTTCTGTGTTGTTCTAAAGGGGAGGTTTCTCATTCACAGCTGTGGCCTAGGGCGAGGATTGTGAAATGTACGTTTTCTTCACTTCACGGCCAACAGAAACTTCTCCCAATTTATTGCAAATATATATTTCATATATTTGGAAAACTTGCTCAATTTCTGATCTAAAAACCAATTAGGTTTTAAGAAATTTTAATTTTCTGAGTTTTGATTTTAAATTCGGTTTCATTTTAAAGCATTTTTGAATTCCTAGATTGAATTAATTAAAAATATTTTTTTAACACAATCCATTATTTCGTGTGAAATGTCTATTAACTGCAATTTTAATTTCTAAAATCCTTTATGTTTGCTTATGTTTTTAAGTTTTTGAGTTTTCTCACATTTACTTAATTAAGATTGATTTAAAGACCAATTTATTTTTTGACACATAGTTTATATAATTTAAAAGCTCTTTACTTTGTTTTCATTATTTTTTTCCTTTTGAAAAATGCCATGACCAAAATGTACGCAGGCTACTGTGATAAATAATACTTGAAAGGGATGGAATATGACTGAAAATGGTAAATCTAAAATCCAGCTTTCAGGTGATATTACAATTAGACTACAGAATGCAAATGTTGCAGAATGAACTAAATATTTCCCTGACGTACCACAAACTACATTATAATAAATATATTGTAGTACTACATTACAGTATTTTAAAGTCATGCAACAAAAACTTAAACTTGCTTACCTGCCACGATGGGGAACTGAGAAAAAAAAATATTATTTACAATCTTGGTGATTTCTGGATTACGTTTGTATCACTACTATTTTCTGTATAAATATTTTGCATTTAAAACTCTTGAGAATATATAAGGTTCTGATAAAACGGAATAATTGATCAAATTAACAATTGTTATAAATATTATGTCGAAGAAAATTTTGAATTAGAGAAAAGATATTTTCAGTCATATTTATTTCAAGTAGAATTTTCATGTAGAACATAAGTTGGATAGTAACATATTAAAAAATTAAAGCTTTACAGGCATTGGAATTTTTTTTATGCCTTTACAAATTTTAAAGGTGTTTTTCTCAGATTTTTAATTTTGAAGATGACAGTGTATTCTAATCCCTTAGGCGTTTTTCCTGTTCAAGATAGAGTCGTGAAATATCTTGTAAATATTCCCTAACATATTTTCTAGTAATTTGCTTCTAAAATCTAAGTATTTCTTTTCCCTTAATTTTTTATACAAATATTTTATCCAAGTTTTTGATGTTTCACGACTAAATCGTAAATATAAGAAACAACAGTAAAATATCACGAGTGCAGACTGCGCTCGCTGATATTTGAGTGAAAAAATTACAGCAGCATAAAATGCGACCTCGTTTGAATTATATCTAATGTGCATATTTGGAACTGTTTAGCATACTCGAATTAACTCAAGTGCACACGTCAAGGGTTTATATTGCATTCTAAGTCAACACGGTGGCTACTGACGAGCGACTACGTAATTTTGAACCGCGGTTAAGTGACGAGGACGATACCTCAGCTGATAACTCCCCTTCCAAACTTCCACATCACACCAACGTGAGGACTTTTGACCTCGACGTGTTTAACGTGCATCAGCTCCTTTTCAACACTAAACTTTTGTGGTACCAGGGCTCGAACACTGGACACGAGTTCATAACCATGACCATCAGGCTACCGTGGCCGCAAAAGAAAATAGCAAGTTTGAAAGAAATATAATGGAGAAGTATATTTGAAGAAATAACTTCAAAACTTAACGAAAAACCAAAGTATCAAAATTTATTTTAGGAATAATAGTGAATATAACTTCGTACACCTAAAACCACTTTATGCAGTGTATTTTGAAAGTGAACGTTTCCCCTTTTAGAGAAACTTACTATAATTATGTCAAATTCCTTTCATTTTGCTCTAAGGGGATCCCCGAAACAATGTAATTTTTTTGATACACAAAATTACTTATGGTTGAATCTAATACAATTCCCTACAAAATGAATGAAAACCCTTTTTTATCATATAAATTGTGCTTGAATAGGAGATGGTTAGTTAATAAGAACATTTAAAATGTGTCGGCAATCTATGGACCTGTGGCACGTGGTACAATTCTTAGTGGCACTCAGCACTACTCTACAAATTTGTCAATTCTTGAGTGGATGGAAGTTGATAATAGACCTTATTTGACAAACATCTTCTGAGAGAGAGTTATGGACATTTATGGAACTACAAAATAATCTGAAAGATAATTCTAAGGATAAATTTACAACTATTTTGTAAATAATTGAATGTTATTGCTAGGGGATTTAATTGTTGAAAAAAGAAAATTGCATGTAATCTGCTTTCCACTTATGATTCGGTATATCAAAGTAAAAAATCTTTCCTAATATGAAAAATATTTCGACTCTGTAAAGAAATTGTTTAGCAACTGAATGCTCAGAATCGTGTCATGCATTATACCCCTGGTTTTGCGATATGAAAGAAGAGTGGTGAAAGAGTTAATTCGCATTAAAATTTTTATGTAACTGTAATGAAGGGAATAATTTATATTTCACTTTGTCTATTTCTTATTTAAATAAATATGTTGGAAACATACATTTTTAATTTTTTTTATCTTTGTTGAAGAAATAGTAACATTTTATATTGTTTATTTTTATGTTAATAAATGTATTTTATTGATCCATAATTAATATAAAATAAAACTGTAAATCTAAATTATTTACCTCTATTCTTTAAATCTGCAAATATTACCGTAAGAATGGAAGGATTTCAAAAATTTCCTGCTATCTGGCACGCTGAATGATACTGACAGATTGGTTTGGCACGTCTTAGCTACACAGTTGCCGCCCCTGATTTAAAATGTTCGGTAAGATAACCATTGTATTTTTAAAATTTTATAAATATACAAAAGGAGATTATTTTGGCAATACATGTTTTAAAAGGAGTAAAGTTTACGAGAACGAAATATAAAATTGCGTTAAAATTATTGGTACTCTATCAACCGTACTTCTTTTATATATTTATATATATATATATATATATATATATATATATATAAGAAGTACGGTCGATAGAGTACCGTAGTTACTGCCAACTCGTGACAATGAATTGGAAATTAAGTTCACAATTCATTGTTATTAAAATATATAAAATTTTACATGACATATTTTTGTATTTGTTATTTTTATATTCCTTACTGAAAGCAACAAATGGGAATTCATTACCTGCCAAAACTGCAGAGGCCTGGTTGTTTACTCCACAAGCTCCTACCTTATGCTTACTCTGCCCTACTAAGTAAAAATGCCGTCTTCTGCTCGTCAAGATCATGTAATTGCAGATATTGTTTTCCATATATTTTAAATATTAGTTTTCTAACTTCTGCATCAGCCTTTTAATAGTCTACACTCCTGCAAAGAAGTCTGAATTCAAAACTATAAAAACTTATTATTCCCAACAATGTCATTTATACCTTTATTTTTTATAATCTATGAGTGCGTTAAACTATTAATTTGTTATCGCGACTATTTAATATTAAATGCGAAAAAAAAACGAATAAGTTTCAAACTGAAACTTAAATTGAATTTTTCAAAAGTTGTCATCGATATTCTCATAACTTTTACATATTGTCATTTTAGCATATCACACATCTATCTTCTATGCAAAAATGTATTATAAGTTCATCAAATGTTTCTCAGCATATTTTTACTCATAACATGCAGTTTTCAACCACATTGTGAGTCCGCGATAGCCTAATAGTCAAAGTAACGGACTCGTAGCTGGTGTGTCATGAGTTCGACCCCAGCACCACTCAAGATCCGCCGTGTAAGGGAGCGATGCTCAAGCGTCATCCTCGTCACTTGACCATGGTTTAAAATTACGAGGTCCGTCGCCAAGTGAGTGAATATTAACGTCGCACTGTTCAGCTACACGAGGGCTTTTAGTGATGGACCTCGTAATTTTGAAGCATGGTCAAAAGACGAGGGCGACACCTGAGCTGGCACCCCCCTCTCCTAACTACCACACCACACCAACGAGAGGACATTTCAGCTCTCGATAGATTTAACGTGCATCGCTGCCCTACACGGCGGGTCTTTTGTGGCACTGGGCTCGAACTCGAGACATGCCAACCATGATTCGATACCTTGACCACCTGGTACCCCGGGCACAGGTCCGTCGCCAAAAGCCCTGTTGAGTAGAGAAGAGAGAGAGTGCGACTTTAATATCCCCTCACTTAATTAAATTATATGAAATTTAAGGAATACTTGAAAAAATATTAGAAGTCGAAATATATATATATATATATATATATATATTAAAAATTAATCTAATGATAATTTTAACCCTCTAACTGGATACCTTCCTCCTGAAAAGTTATTCCGAAAACGTTTTACTCTTATATTGCTATTCCCTTCAAAAATGCAACAGACATCAATTCTTTCCCCCTTTTAAAACTTGGGAGGTCGAAAGGGGACAACTTTATGACTTGGTTCGGCGTCTTTAATCAGTAAGAACCAGGATAGCAATCGTTTACAGCTAGCTGTTGTTGCCTTGGGCAATCTTGTATGAAAACCGTAGTTCTACTCTGTCGTTTTCCCCATAGATTCAGTCACAGTAAAATTAAAAAAAATGCAGGGTAAAAAAAAACATGAAATAAATGGCGTGTTAAAAGTTGAAAAATAGTTATATTTTCTTCAAACAAAATTTATTTTTCTGTCATTTTTTAAAAATTAAAAAAAAAAAAATATTTTTGGTATTGCGATTTGAACTAGAAAAAAGCATCCTGTATTCATTTTTGAATATGAGAGTAAGAAAACGCGCTCACTTTCCTGTTTTTAAAAAAAGTTATGAGGTAAAAAGAGTATAAAGGCCCTACCTTTTTTTTAAACAATAAGACAATTAATGGTGCATATATTTATGAAATAAAACAGATCTTTCTCTATTCAATTATATTTTTAATTTAGAATAACATAAAAAATGATTTCAATACTTTTGATTTATTTAAATTTAAATCATATAAATGATATTTTTATGTTAACTGAATATTTTTCGGAAAAAATCTAAATTTTCATTCCTAGTGCTCTCCTTTTCGAACTCCTTGTATTAAATAAAAATATCTTTTCTACATCGGCATTTGTGATGGACGTAACACACATTCAGTCAATAATTTTTAATTTTAATGGGGGATATACTTCTTCAAATGCGCATGACAGTACTTCTAACCTTTTTCTACTCAAGTTAAATTTCTTATCTTTCTGTTTCTTTTATTACAAGGAAAAATGTCACACATCGATAACTACATTTTCATACAATTCAGTCATTACAAATTCTATTGTGAGAAAAGTTCTCCCTAATTAATCTTGTCTTTCAAAACAGTACACTTAAAACAATTTTGTTCAGTGAAGTTAACCGACAGTTCCACAATGTATTCATACCAAATTTTAAAAACAAATTTAACACTTGGAAATGTATCCTGTATTAAATTTTTCAGTATACACAAATATTTCCTGTTGTAGGGAAGATATAGTATGAGATGTGGTGTGCGGTTGTGAAAGAATGTTTTCGTACGTGTAGACTATTTCTGAAAATTTAAATATCACTGAAGCTGATCATATAACTGCAAATGAGCCTTATTTTAATGTGTGCTGGTATCAATGTAAAACACTTTACACTATTAAACAGCCTATGGGTTTATACTCAATATCAAACTATTCGCAAAATGTGTGTGTGGCTTACAACTTCTATTCAAATTGTAAAGAAACTGAAATATATAAATATATCTTATTGTAGTCAAAAATATTCATAATATGTACGTATCCTATTTCTCCACTTATTTCTGTACTTTTTAAAAACTGTAGCTGAATGCAATTTTTTATATTTATAAACGAGGCATAACAGCTCACACAGTCGTAAAAATGTCCTTATCATTTTTAAATATACTACTATAAAACGTATATGGATTGTAAGATCAGTTGTAAAATCCTAAAAGCTTTTAGAGGAGCTAAAAACATGTAATTTTGGATTGATCAAATTTTTAATATAATACACAAATATACATGTTATTAAGCAAATACATTTGAAAAATCAAACTTCCATCTGAAATAAACGTAATTGAAAGAAAAATGTTTAATTGCAAATGAGTGGAAATACATGTTTATCTAAGGGGTATCCCCAAAGTGAGGTAATCCTCAAACTTAAAACTCAAACTCAGTGGCACAACAATCCATGAGGGCCAGGAACTACTGTGTCCATCATAATACACGTGACCATTGGACGCTGAGGTGCATGAACAGATGTCCCGATTTGGTGGTCTGTCTGAACAGAGACCTTCAGTGATTAAGACCCGAAGCAAGCTTGGTACTCATTTATCGACATAATGTAGCGGCGATGAAAGGCAGAGTCGACAGTAGTTATAATATACCGGTTCTGGAACAGTGGAGCCGGTGGAGCCGCATGCAAACAAAAGTGGGTGGAAGTCCCCCCCCCCCGATCTGAACCGGGAAGATGGTTTGTGATTGATAAGGGTTTCGGGGATCTGTACTGATAAGAAATGCACGCTTTTAGCGATAACGAGTTATATTCTGATATAGTTTTAATTAAATGATTATGATTTTTTTAATTACGTCATTGAAAGCAAATTTTAATTGGGATAAAGAGTCAAATTTTTCTGTACATATGATTATTTTTATATAATTCCGTATACATCTATTTCTGAAAATCATGATATACGTGTTGAATGATTATTTGTTATATTTCAAATTTGATGCTTTGTGCTTGTAATTTCTGAAACAGAGGATTGAAAATTAGGCAAACGAAAGGGAGTGGAAATTTCCGCCCCCGGTGTCTGAACCGGGAGGATGGTACCCCTCCGCTCTGATAAGGGTTTCGGGGCTCTGTAAATGGGTGTAAGAAATGCATGTTTTTAGAGATAACAAGTTATATTCTTATATAGTTTTAATTAAATGGGTAGAATTCTGATTTTTTTAAGTACGTCATTGGAAGCAAATTTTAATTAGGATAAAGGGTCAAACTTTACTGTACATATAAATATTTGTATATAATTGTGATAAAGTCTATTTCTAAAAATTATGATATACGTGTTGAATTATTGTTTATTACATTTCAAATTTGATACTTTGTGCATAACTAAAATATATTTTTCATTGATTTTGCATGTATTTTTTTTTATAATTCTGAGATAACTTAAAAAATACAATGTTTATATAAAGTAAAAGTTCTGCATATGTTTTTTCGTTTGCAAAGTAGTTTCCTTGCATGAAACATCCCTTTCCTATGATAATATATGCGGACCTTGTAATTCTGGTAAAACTTTCTTTGTTAGACGAATCTTAGAAATAAAATTAATTAATTCGTTTCCTCCCAAAATTATTTGGTGTTATGGAATTTATCCAAAATTGTTTGATAAGATGTCTGACATAGAATTTCATGAAGGCATGCCTTTCGATGTAGAAGATATTACTAATGCTTTCGTAATAATAGATGACTTAATGAATGAAGTAGGAGATGACAAAAAAACTTTCAAACTTGTGCACGAAAGGAAGCCATCATAGAGATATTTCCGTAATATTTATTTTACAAAATATTTTTTGCAATGAAAAACAAATTATAGGAATACGTTTTAAATACTTCCTACCTAAGTTGTTTTAGAAATGTTAGAGACAAGCAATAGATCTCTTGTCTAGCAAGACAAATGTATCCATCTCAATCGAAATTTATGATAGGAAAACTATACGAAATACAAATGCTGCAAATTTGACTATCCACTTTGTGAGAGATAGAAAAATAAAACCTTTCGTTCGAATCATTTAATGAATTTTTCAAAAGAAAAAAAATTTTCATAGAGTTTTGTTACGAATAAATATCTCAGAACAAAAACATTGTATGCAAAACCTTTGTCATGGATAGAATATTAAGTGTGGTTTGTGTTCTTGAACATTTGTTTTTAATTTTTAGTCTGTTTCCCTTCTTGTTCCTTACTTTTAAATATATTAATATGAGTAAAGTAATTAAAAAAGTTGAAAAAATATTGAAAAACAAGTTGAAAAGTATTGAAAAAAGATGAAAAATATTGAAATATTTAGAATATTGTTGGTGGACTTGAGTATTTAAGTTAAGAGCAATAGTGATAAAATTTCTTTTTTTCATATTAATCTTAAAGTAATAATAACTTTATAAATTTAAATATATGGTAAACTTATAAAAAAATTCAAAGCAAAATCTTATTCATCTTATAATAATAATAATACAAACACAAAATAAGAGAACAATATTGTACTTATTCACCTTCTAAAATTTATTCTTACATTATATCTTTTCTTAAAATATTGATACAATCTGAAATCCTTCTGTTTGCTACGAACAAATTCATATAAAATATAATTCATTGAAAAGCCTTTACTGATTTTCAACAAGAAAAATATAAAATAATGACCACATAGAAATAAGGAATATCCCTTGGTTAATCCATTTCTCAATAAATAAAGTCCTCCAGATCTCAACAATTTTCCTTTTATAAAACAATGTGCTAACCGGAAACTTAATTTAATCTTATATTTTTTAAAATGTGTTATATGAGAAGCATTGAAATAAGTAACATCATTCAATATGAATAATAAATACATTCGACAGGTATATGCATAAAATGAAGAGGAAACATTTACATTCTTAAACATGAAAGAATAAGATATATACAGAAATCAATATTTATAAAAGGAACTATTTAATTAAATTCTCATTTATATAAAATATTAGCTTTCATTTATACGGCAGTTACCGAAAGCTAAAGTTGTAATACCATCTTCAAGAATATATCTTATCGAAGGGGCAAAGTGAATTTTTTTAAACTTTTTACAGAATGTATTTGATGTATAGAACTGTTAATGGGTTTAAACTCTTCACGACTTCTATACTTATTTATGAGGCAATTTTTATAGTCTTCATGAGAAATTTTACTTTTTAAAATAGATCTATGTATCTCTTTTGCTGTATTTTTTCTAAAGTTAATGTTTTTATGCTGTACATTTTTGCATTGAGACCTACGAACTCAGTTGCTACCATACCATTTAACTCATCTGTCATTTTTCCGAGAACATTATTAGTTAAAGGATTATAAAGAAAATGATTTGGAAGCAAATATATGGGTCATTTCAATAAAAAAGAAGTGAGTTTTCTTTGAATAGATACAAGGTCGTTATTAATTATTTTATAAGCATGAAATGCTGGAGATGCTATGAATTTCTTAGCTCTTTTCTCTCTATTCACTAGATAAATCTTAACTTTTTGCGCAAATTTTTCATTGTTTTACCAAACACGGCATTGTTTAAGAGTTTAAAGAGATCTTTTTCAAAATTGTTGTTTGCTCGTTTTCGATGTTCAGTATTAAAATCTATATAATTTTTAACCGAGGACTTTGTTTGAATTTTACAAATTGATGTATTTTTTTTTTTAAATTTTTAAACCTAATTGTACATATAATTTCAAATTTCTATAATGAACATATTTAGTTTTATTTCTGAAGTTAGGAGCCAATTTTTTCCACAGACTTCGATTCTAAAATACTGAATTCTTTAGCAATATTTTTTGTATAGGAGGAACATTCAGAGACACTTTAACTTTTTCTGGAGCTAATGGATAGCAGTTATGCAAATCGTGCAATTAATCTGGATATTCTAACTTAAAATATACAACTTATATCCGAATCGTCTGGTACATCCATGAAGTTAACGTATTCATCAGTCCAGGAAAAGTCGTGTGTAGACACAAATTTTGCGACATTGCTCAACCATATAGATTGTTTGCATCTAAATATCTAATGTAACTACTAGGTAGGCTTGAATCATAGGTTGATAAATACACATTGTTAGCCTTAGCGTAGCGATGACCCATTATCGCAACACCTCCGCGAATTCCTTTTTCGATGAATAAAGGCATGTCTATATCCGTTAAAAGCTCCAATCGTACTTTTGTCATTTTATGCTTGTCATACCAAACCAGGAACCGTATATGTATTACATGGATCAATTTTGTTTGTAATTCTGGCACAGAGTTCTAAAGTTTTCAAATATGTCTGAAAATAATACGTCTACGGTTACACACAAATCACGATAATCTCCCAATGTGCGCATTTGAAACATGTTCCATCTATGGTGAGCATATTCGTAGTCTTCTCTGGATACATTTTTATTTGTTAGACTGTTGAAAAAAGCTGATTGAGGAGGGAGCTGCGTTTCATAAAATTTAGAAAAGGAATCAAAATATTCATATGGATAGCAACCCTTTCTAGTTATAAATTGTGCATTACTTGCAAAATACCTATCCCAAAGATGAAATTTACAAGTCTTTAAAGTTGGGCAAGTTTCTCTAGAGAAGTATTTAAAAATTGAAAAGAGTCAATGAAACGTAATGACCTCAGAGTAAAAAAAAAAAAAAAAATTCACTATGTCGGGAATGCATTGAAAAAAGAAATCAAAACTTTTAGTTGATTTTTTAAAATCAAAATTCAATTTAATTATGTCAAATGATCCAAATGAAGCACGAGGAAGTACGGAATAACGCTTGAAGGAGTTTTTTTTTTTTTTTTTTTTTTTTTTGTAAAAATTTAAATAACATTTTGAATCTAAAGGGCTTATAACCTATTTCAGCTACCATAAACCGATTGTTTTCTTCTTAGAATACAATTAATTCCCAAATATGATTGTATATTTCGCACAAAAACATTCCTTTATGAGTACAGACATATGAACAAATAATTTTATAGGGCGATACTAACATCTCCTGGTTTTTTATTCACTTAACTGACCTCAGAAATAACATTACAAAATTTGAAGTTATCACTTCTAACGTGTGGTCATAAGCACACACACGATCTTTTTTAATCGAAGTTTTCTGTTTTTACCCTCGATTATCGAATTTCAAGGATAAATACATTTTTACCAATCAAATTTAATTAGTTACATTGAATTGTTAAGATATTATAGTGGGAATGCGTTTTAAACATAGCAAAATGTATTAAAAATAAAAACTTTCAGAGAAATATTTAAAAATTAATAGTAAGTAAAAGTATAATAAAGAGTATGGTCAAATCTCAGGGATTTGTATTTTAGAGTTAAATAAATTAATTACCATAAAATTAATTAGCTTCATTAATGTAAGTAAAGATAAATACTAGAAGAGTAAAGTATATAAAACAGATACAAGTATATAAAAGAAAAATAAATACAAGTAAATTAATACTAACCTGTATTACAAAGGCAAAAATGTCGTTTACCATTGGATTTAGTCTCACTTGTTACAAAACTTAAAGATTTTAGATATTTTTCTAAATTTTTCGATATTTCGAATTCTTTTACGACGTTTTCAAATGGTACGATGTTTATATATTTAAGAAAATTGTTTCGGATAACTTTTAAATGTTCCATCTAAGAAAATGGTCTTTCTATTTTCCAAAAGGTACAGAGACTCTTCTCCAAATACTAAAATCCTGTTATCTTGATCATTTCGAAAGTCTAAATCAGTGGCCTTTAAACTATATTCCATGGAACCCTGAGGTTCCATGAGGCATACCCAAGAGTTCCACGAGTCACAATAAAAAAAATCCAAAAGAAACTTATAAATGTATATAAAAAATGGATCCACGTTCTGTATGAAGTTTCTATACCCACAAGAATTTAAAGCTTAACCCTGTCTTTAAGAAATTAAAAGTTTTTTTAATACACAACAATTTTTTTTGCAATAATTTTAAACATTTATTATAATTTAATAAAGAATATAAAACGCTAAAAGAAATCTTTATATGTATTACATACTGCAATTTTTATATTTTATTGTTTGCTATACGGGTTTTTTAATCGTTAGTACAATGTCTTGCAAAACTAAATGCACATTTTTATATTTGTGAGAAAAAACCTACAATAAAAGAGAATGAATAAATTATTGATATATCACACACAACAGAGGATGTAAAAAATCTAAATTAAAGCAAGAACATCTCCTTAATTTTATGTTGCAAATTCATGTAAACTACACAATATTTCTCACACAGTTATAAACATTTTGATGTCAATCGGGTGGTGGATGGACAATACTCGAAAAAAAACAGAAAAACTTCGGTTAAAAAAAAGATCGTGTGTGTGCTTATGACCACACGTTAGAAGTGATAACTACAAATTTTGTAATGTTATTTCTGAGGTCAGTTAAGTGAATAAAAAACCAGGAGATGTTAGTATCGCCCTATAAAATTATTTGTTCATATGTCTGTACTCATAAAGGAATGTTTTTGTGCGAAATATACAATCATATTTGGGAATTAATTGTATTCTAAGAAGAAAACAATCGGTTTATGGTAGCTGAAATAGGTTATAAGCCCTTTAGATTCAAAATGTTATTTAAATTTTTACAAAAAAAAAAAAAAAAAAAACTCCTTCAAGCGTTATTCCGTACTTCCTCGTGCTTCATTTGGATCATTTGACATAATTAAATTGAATTTTGATTTTAAAAATCAACTAAAAGTTTTGATTTCTTTTTCAATGCATTCCCGACATAGTGAATTTTTTTTTTTTTTTTTTTTACTCTGAGGTCATTACGTTTCATTGACTCTTTTCAATTTTTAAATACTTCTCTAGAGAAACTTGCCCAACTTTAAAGACTTGTAAATTTCATCTTTGGGATAGGTATTTTGCAAGTAATGCACAATTTATAAGTAGAAAGGGTTGCTATCCATATGAATATTTTGATTCCTTTTCTAAATTTTATGAAACGCAGCTCCCTCCTCAATCAGCTTTTTCAACAGTCTAACAAATAAAAATGTATCCAGAGAAGACTACGAATATGCTCACCATAGATGGAACATGTTTCAAATGCGCACATTGGGAGATTATCGTGATTTGTGTGTAACCGTAGACGTATTATTTTCAGACATATTTGAAAACTTTAGAACTCTGTGCCAGAATTACAAACAAAATTGATCCATGTAATACATATACGGTTCCTGGTTTGGTATGGCAAGCATAAAATGACAAAAGTACGATTGGAGCTTTTAACGGATATAGACATGCCTTTATTCATCGAAAAAGGAATTCGCGGAGGTGTTGCGATGATGGGTCATCGCTACGCTAAGGCTAACAATGTGTATTTATCAACCTATGATTCAAGCCTACCTAGTAGTTACATTAGATATTTAGATGCAAACAATCTATATGGTTGAGCAATGTCGCAAAATTTGTGTCTACACACGACTTTTCCTGGACTGATGAATATGTTAACTTCATGGATGTACCAGACGATTCGGATATAAGTTGTATATTTTAAGTTAGAATATCCTGATTAATTGCACGATTTGCATAACTGCTATCCATTAGCTCCAGAAAAAGTTAAAGTGTCTCTGAATGTTCCTCCTATACAAAAAATATTGCTAAAGAATTCAGTATTTTAGAATCGAAGTCTGTGGAAAAATTGGCTCCTAACTTCAGAAATAAAACTAAATATGTTCATTATAGAAATTTGAAATTATATGTACAATTAGGTTTAAAAATTTAAAAAAAAATACATCAATTTGTAAAATTCAAACAAAGTCCTCGGTTAAAAAATTATATAGATTTTAATACTGAACATCGAAAACGAGCAAACAACAATTTTGAAAAAGATCTCTTTAAACTCTTAAACAATGCCGTGTTTGGTAAAACAATGAAAAATTTGCGCAAAAAGTTAAGATTTATCTAGTGAATAGAGAGAAAAGAGCTAAGAAATTCATAGCATCTCCAGCATTTCATGCTTATAAAATAATTAATAACGACCTTGTATCTATTCAAAGAAAACTCACTTCTTTTTTATTGAAATGACCCATATATTTGCTTCCAAATCATTTTCTTTATAATCCTTTAACTAATAATGTTCTCGGAAAAATGACAGATGAGTTAAATGGTATGGTAGCAACTGAGTTCGTAGGTCTCAATGCAAAAATGTACAGCATAAAAACATTAACTTTAGAAAAAATACAGCAAAAGAGATACATAGATCTATTTTAAAAAGTAAAATTTCTCATGAAGACTATAAAAATTGCCTCATAAATAAGTATAGAAGTCGTGAAGAGTTTAAACCCATTAACAGTTCTATACATCAAATACATTCTGTAAAAAGTTTAAAAAAATTCACTTTGCCCCTTCGATAAGATATATTCTTGAAGATGGTATTACAACTTTAGCTTTCGGTAACTGCCGTATAAATGAAAGCTAATATTTTATATAAATGAGAATTTAATTAAATAGTTCCTTTTATAAATATTGATTTCTGTATATATCTTATTCTTTCATGTTTAAGAATGTAAATGTTTCCTCTTCATTTTATGCATATACCTGTCGAATGTATTTATTATTCATATTGAATGATGTTACTTATTTCAATGCTTCTCATATAACACATTTTAAAAAATATAAGATTAAATTAAGTTTCCGGTTAGCACATTGTTTTATAAAAGGAAAATTGTTGAGATCTGGAGGACTTTATTTATTGAGAAATGGATTAACCAAGGGATATTCCTTATTTCTATGTGGTCATTATTTTATATTTTTCTTGTTGAAAATCAGTAAAGGCTTTTCAATGAATTATATTTTATATGAATTTGTTCGTAGCAAACAGAAGGATTTCAGATTGTATCAATATTTTAAGAAAAGATATAATGTAAGAATAAATTTTAGAAGGTGAATAAGTACAATATTGTTCTCTTATTTTGTGTTTGTATTATTATTATTATAAGATGAATAAGATTTTGCTTTGAATTTTTTTATAAGTTTACCATATATTTAAATTTATAAAGTTATTATTACTTTAAGATTGATATGAAAAAAAGAAAATTTATCACTATTGCTCTTAACTTAAATACTCAAGTCCACCAACAATATTCTAAATATTTCAATATTTTTCATCTTTTTTCAATACTTTTCAACTTGTTTTTCAATATTTTTTCAACTTTTTAAATTACTTTACTCATATTAATATATTTAAAAGTAAGGAACAAGAAGGGAAACAGACTAAATATTAAAAACAAATGTTCAAGAACACAAACCACACTTAATATTCTATCCATGACAAAGGTTTTGCATACAATGTTTTTGTTCTGAGATATTTATTCGTAACAAAACTCTATGAAAATTTTTTTCTTTTGAAAAATTCATTAAATGATTCGAACGAAAGGTTTTATTTTTCTATCTCTCACAAAGTGGATAGTCAAATTTGCAGCATTTGTATTTCGTATAGTTTTCCTATCATAAATTTCGATTGAGATGGATACATTTGTCTTGCTAGACAAGAGATCTATTGCTTGTCTCTAACATTTCTAAAACAACTTAGGTAGGAAGTATTTAAAAAAATATTCCTATAATTTGTTTTTCATTGCAAAAAATATTTTGTAAAATAAATATTACGGAAATATCTCTATGATGGCTTCCTTTCGTGCACAAGTTTGAAAGTTTTTTTGTCATCTCCTACTTCATTCATTAAGTCATCTATTATTACGAAAGCATTAGTAATATCTTCTACATCGAAAGGCATGCCTTCATGAAATTCTATGTCAGACATCTTATCAAACAATTTTGGATAAATTCCATAACACCAAATAATTTTGGGAGGAAACGAATTAATTAATTTTATTTCTAAGATTCGTCTAACAAAGAAAGTTTTACCAGAATTACAAGGTCCGCATATATTATCATAGGAAAGGGATGTTTCATGCAAGGAAACTACTTTGCAAACGAAAAAACATATGCAGAACTTTTACTTTATATAAACATTGTATTTTTTAAGTTATCTCAGAATTATAAAAAAAAATACATGCAAAATCAATGAAAAATATATTTTAGTTATGCACAAAGTATCAAATTTGAAATGTAATAAACAATAATTCAACACGTATATCATAATTTTTAGATATAGACTTTATCACAATTATATACAAATATTTATATGTACAGTAAAGTTTGACCCTTTATCCTAATTAAAATTTGCTTCCAATGACGTACTTAAAAAAATCAGAATTCTACCCATTTAATTAAAACTATATAAGAATATAACTTGTTATCTCTAAAAACATGCATTTCTTACACCCATTTACAGAGCCCCGAAACCCTTACCAGAGCGGAGGGGTACCATCCTCCCGGTTCAGACACCGGGGGGCGGAAATTTCTACTCCCTTTCGTTTGCCTAATTTTCAATCCTCTGTTTCAGAAATTACAAGCACAAAGCATCAAATTTGAAATATAACAAATAATCATTCAACACGTATATCATGATTTTCAGAAATAGATGTATACGGAATTATATAAAAATAATCATATGTACAGAAAAATTTGACTCTTTATCCCAATTAAAATTTGCTTTCAATGACGTAATTAAAAAAATCATAATCATTTAATTAAAACTATATCAGAATATAACTCGCTATCGCTAAAAGCGTGCATTTCTTATCAGTACAGATCCCCGAAACCCTTATCAATCACAAACCATCTTCCCGGTTCAGATCGGGGGGGACTTCCACCCACTTTTGTTTGCATGCGGCTCCACCGGCTCCACTGTTCCAGAACCGGTATATTATAACTACTGTCGACCTTGCGCAGCCCGTTAAGAGAACCCCAGACCTGTGGTGTGGAAGCACGATACACTACCACTCGATCTTATTCGGTGAAAAATAAAATTTAATGTTAGAATCTTATATAAATCCCTAATGAATGAGGGAGTCCAAACTTTTTTTTTCATGTAAACTATTTAGACGGAAATGTTTAGTTATGAACATTTCACAAGTTGCATAAATTAAAATTAACCATTATAGTTTACATAAATTTTTAAGGATGCAAAAGGTGTATTTCGGCTGCACGAATTAATTTTAAAAGGAATACGGTTACGAAAAAGTAGTACAAATCTATCTAAAGTAGGGTTGGTTACCTTACATATTGTCAAACACAACAATGCATTGGAAGCCAATTCCACAATTCGTTGTTATAAAAATGAATGGAAAATTACAAGATTTATTTTTGCATTTGTAATTTATATATATATAATTTTTCCTGGGAACTTTAAAAGCTAGAGCGGCATCCATCAAAACCTCGGTTCTCTCTCTGTTTTTCCAGATCGCCCCTGACTAAGCCGGCTCTGCCATAGTAAGTGAAAATGCCGGATTTTGTTTGTCAAGATCATTTTATAGCAGACTGCATTTTTCATGTATTTTAGATGGTCGTTTTATATTTTCTACATCAATATCTTAATGTCTGAATTTAAAATTACATAAAATTCTTGACATTCGCATCAATGACCATAGTAGTTATAATATACCGGTTCTGGAACAGTGGAGCCGGTGGAGCCGGTGGAGCCGCATGCAAACAAAAGAGGGTGGAAGTCCCCCCCCGGATCTGAACCGGGAAGATGGTTTGTGATTGATAAGGGTTTCGGGGATCTGTACTGATAAGAAATGCACGCTTTTAGCGATAACGAGTTATATTCTGATATAGTTTTAATTAAATGATTATGATTTTTTAATTACGTCATTGAAAGCAAATTTTAATTGGGATAAAGAGACAAATTTTTCTGTACATATGATTATTTTTATATAATTCCGTATAAATCTATTTCTGAAAATCATGATATACGTGTTGAATGATTATTTGTTATATTTCAAATTTGATGCTTTGTGCTTGTGATTTCTGAAACAGAGGATTGAAAATTAGGCAAACAAAAGGGAGTGGAAATTCCCCCCCCCCGGGTCTGAACCGGGAGGATGGTACCCCCTCCGCTCTGATAAGGGTTTCGGGGCTCTTTAAATGGGTGCTAGAAATGCATGTTTTTAGAGATAACAATTTATATTCTTATATAGTTTTAACTAAATGATTATGATTTTTTTAAGTACGTCATTGGAAGCAAATTTTAATTAGGATAAAGGGTCAAACTTTTCTGTACATATAAATATTTGTGTATAATTCTGATAAAGTCTATTTCTGAAAATTATGATATACGTGTTGAATTATTGTTTATTACATTTCAAATCTGATACTTTGTGCATAACTAAAATATATTTTTCATTGATTTTGCATGTATTTTTTTATAATTCTGAGATAACTTAAAAAAATACTATGCTTATATAAAGTAAAAGTTCTGCATATGTTTTTCGTTTGCAAAGTAGTTTCCTTACATGAAACATCCCTTTCCTATGATAATAATATATGCGGACCTTGTAATTCTGGTAAAACTTTCTTTGTTAGACGAATCTTAGAAATAAAATTAATTAATTCTTTTCCTCCCAAAATTATTTGGCGTTATGGAATTTATCCAAAATTGTTTGATAAGATGTCTGACATAGAATTTCATGAAGGCATGCCTTTCGATGTAGAAGATATTACTAATGCTTTCGTAATAATAGATGACTTAATGAATGAAGTAGGAGAGGACAAAAGAACTTTCAAACTTGTTCACGAAAGGAAGCCATCATAGAGATATTTCCGTAATATTTATTTTACAAAATATTTTTTTGCAATGAAAAACAAATTATAGGAATATTTTTTAAATACTTCCTACCTAAGTTGTTTTAAAAATGTTAGAGACAAGCAATAGATCTCTTGTCTAGCAAGACAAATGTATCCATCTCAATCGAAATTTATGATAGGAAAACTATACGAAATACAAATGCTGCAAATTTGACTATCCACTTTGTGAGAGATAGAAAAATAAAACCTTTCGTTCGAATCATTTAATGAATTTTTCAAAAGAAAAATTTTTTGAGTTTTGTTACGAATAAATATCTCAGAACAAAAACATTGTATGCAAAACCTTTGTCATGGATAGAATATTAAGTGTGGTTTGTGTGTTCTTCAACATTTGTTTTTAATTTTTAGTCTGTTTCCCTTCTTGTTCCTTACACTTAAATATATTAATATGAGTAAAGTAATTAAAAAAGTTGAAAAGTATTGAAAAAAGATGAAAAATATTGAAATATTTAGAATATTGTTGCGGAATTATATAAAAATAATCATATGTACAGAAATATTTGTCTCTTTATCCCAATTAAAATTTGCTTCCAATAACGTAATTAAAAAAATCATAATCATTTAATTAAAACTATATCAGAATATAACTCGTTATCGCTAAAATCGTGCATTTCTTATCAGTACAGATCCCCGAAACCCTTATCAATCACAAACCATCTTCCCGGTTCAGATCCGGGGGATGGGACTTCCATCCTCTTTTGTTTGCATGCGGCTCCACCGGCTCCACTGTTCCAGAACCGGTATATTTTAACTACTGACCATGATAATTTTTATTAGTATATGAATGTGTCATCAAACGATTACATGACTAATATTAACACATTATTTTAACCATTTAATTGATATCAAGTATAACATAACGCACACAAATTTTCTGAACTTTAAAATAAATATTTCAAAAACTACTTCAGATATACTCAAAATTTTTTATTCCTACGCTTTAGCTTCTCAGTTTTGCTTCTCTATGTAAGAATTTATTGTAATTGTATATTCATCAATTTTTTTAGTATATTTTTGCTCTTAGCATGCGGTTTTCAACCGAATTGTATGAAATCTTCGAAATATATTAAATGAATGATTGAATATTAACGTCGCACTGTTCAGCTACACGAGGGCTTTTGGCGACGGACCACGTAATTTTGAACCATGGTCAAGTGATGTGGACGACACCTGAGCTGGCACCCCCCTCTCCTAACTACCAAACCACACCAACGGGAGGACGTTTCAGCTCTCGACAGATTTAACGTGCATCGCTGCCCTACACGGCGGGTCTTTAGTGGTACTGGGCTCGAACTCGTGACAAAGCAAGCCACGTTCCGATACCTATACCACTCGGCTACCGCGGCCGAAATATATTAAAAGATACCAAAGAAGCTATAATAAAATTTGAAATTTTTATTATACTCAAACAATTGCTAAAACTTATGGTAAATAATTTTTAACTGCGCGATGCATTTTTTTTTCGAAATTTCAAATGGAATTTCTAACATAAAATTTCTAGCTTTATAAGGTCGAGATTTCAAAAAATATCCAGATTTTAATTACTTATTCAGTTAGCCTTTAAACAAGATAAATGTTGAGGTATTTTGTATAAATAGATATTTTTGAACAATATATAATTCGAATGTTTTTCAATAGCTCGAATTTAAAATAGATTTTTATGTTTATTTATATGCATAAATGTCTACTGTAAATGTTTCCGTATATTTTTGATTACCATTTATTCAAACATTCAAGTTATAAAAAAAATGTGTGAAAATCTTCATTCATCTTGTCTTTGATTTAAACTGAAGTTCAAGCACTTTTAAAATTCAAATATAATTCGGTGTATTTTAACAATATATAACCAGGCACACACACACACTGTACTTAAACTTCCCTGAACACTTAGGCTTTGAAATCTAAAAAAAAAAAAAACTAATAAATCTTAATTAGTTTTTTTTTTTTTTCGTTATTATTTTTATCAAAGTGTAAGAAAATGTTTCAAATGATTTGATGAAGTTTAAATTTATTCATTTTTAGTGGTTGAAAAATTGAAAAGGTTTCAAATTTTCGTAAGAGTTTGGTGTTTTATTAATTTTTTCGGTATCTTATAATAAAATAATCATGTTTCAAAAACTAAAATCTTTGATTAAAATAAGAAAAATGAAGAGAAAGAATATACTTAAAAAAAAGATATAATTTGTCTAACTATATAAAATAGCAGATTGCACTGACACGCCCAAACTTGTTACAGTTTCAAATTAATATGAAACCAAAAGGGAATTGTAACATATTTTACTTATGCGTTGGGACTTTACAAAACTTTAAAAAAACGAGGTAAAACAAATTAACACTTCCTGGGGTCTAAAGAAATTTCCCCTCGATTTTTTACGATTGCCGAAGGGTCAAAACACGGGGTTCCCTGCGAGCCATAAAACTCCTGCTGTGTTGCTTCCCCCGTCCCTCATTATCTTTCAAGTTGTTAAACCTTAAAAGGGGGAAAGGATTTCAGTAAAGTGCGGCTAATCCGCTTTTGAAAACGTTACTTGAAGGCAGAAAAATCCGTGCAGTCCATTTTCGAAGCATCTTTACACTGACGGAATTTTCCGTGCTATCCGGTTAGAGGGTTAAATATCCAAAGAATTATTAGTATTTATGGTAAATATATGTTTTTCAACTGAGTATGTGAGACACGTATAAATATCTTTTTCGAAATTCCAATGCAGAATTTCAGTGGAGCTAATACAAAATTCCTAGTTTTGCATGGTTAAGATTATAAAAATGTCCAAATTTTAATAACCTTTTCTTCAGTCAACCACTAATGGAACATGAATGATGAGGGATTATGCATAAATATATATTTTTTAACTTGAATTTAAAAAGGATCTTTATATTTATTTATATGCGCAAATGTTAACTGTAAATTTGTCCAGATGCTTTTAAATACTCTTTATTTGAAGATTCAAGTTCAAAAATATAAATTTGTAGTTAAAGTTCTCTTTGAATGAAATTAATGTTCAGGACATTCAAAATTCAAATATAATTTGTTATCTGAACAATACAAAACAAGGGATTCTATGTAAGATGCCCTGAATACCTGGCTTTAAAATTATGAAAAACTAAAAGATTTTTAAATAGGGTTTTTTTTAACAATGCATAAAATTTTTTTGCAAATAATGTAATACAGAAGCTTAAAAATTATTCATGTTTAGAAGTGTCCGAAATTTTAAAAGATTTTAAATTTTGAACCTTTTTTTTTTTATTTTTTTGACACATAACAAAATAATCATTTTTAAAAAAAATCCCTGAAAGTATTGATTAAAATAAGAAAAATGAAACAGTAAATTATCCTCAATGTTTTAATATATAATTTGAATTTAAATACTACAGATATTTTTTAAAAACTTAGACATACATTATAAAAACTTAATTCCATTTGAGAATTTTAAGGTAAAGAAAAAAATGAGAATTCTCAACTCGTTGACTTGCAATTATTTCCGTACACTTTAGGGTTTAAAGAAATTCTCCCCAGTTTTTTACGATTGCTACAGGGGAAGAACCGGTCTCCCCGTGGGCCATAAAACTTCCCCTCAATGCCCATTGTGTCTCCCCGACCGTCTCTAATTATCTTTCAAGATACTAAAGCTTTAAGGGGGCAGAATTGAAAACACGACTTTACCGTTTTTGAACACGTTACTTGAGGAGGGAAAAATCAGTTTGGTTCATTTTTGGTGAGTCCCCGGCCTTACGAAAAATTCAGTGTGGTCCGTTTTCGAAGCCTCTCTAGTAGGGCAGAAAAATCCGTGCTGTCCGGTTGGAGGGTTAAATAAGGTGTTATTTCGGCAACAAAATTGTCATTGTGAACGACGCTTTTGAAATCTTGCACCACATCGTCTATAGTTCGTAGCTCTCTTCCGAAAAGTAGGTAAGCAGGAGTGTGGCCTGTAGTGTCACAGACAGTTGTGTTCATGGCGAAACGAATGACTGGGAGTTTGGAATGCCAATTAGAATGATATTCTCCGACAAGTATTGCAAGACGGGGCTTAAGGTCTCTGTTTTTTCTCTCTACTCGATTAGATTGTGGCGAATAAACTGGTATTAAGTTTTGACTTATATTTAACGTAAAGCAAATCCGTTTTAGAACAACACTGACAAACTGTGTTCCGTTGTCACTGATAATTCGTCTCGGTATGCCATGACGCATAAAAACTTCTTCTTTGAGATTTGTAGTGCATTGACGAGTACTGGCTTGAGAAAGGGCAAATAACTCACCCCACTTTGTGGCACAATCCTCAACAATAAATGTCCATTGTTTACCTGAGTCAGTTTGAGGCAATGGTCCAAATAAATCAATAGCAATGACTTCAAATCTCTGTGAGTAGACTGGAGTTCTATGCAAACCAGCAGGCTTTTGGTTTGTAGCTTTAAAACGAGCACATTCTGGACATTTCTTAATGTAATCGGATATGTACTTTTTCATGCCTGTCCAATAATATCGTTTTGCGATTTTCTGGAATGTTCCATCTTCTCCATAATGTCCAGCCATCGGATCATTATGATGTCTTTGCATTATCAATTCACGTTCAGCAGTTGGAATGACTAACTGAGCTTCTGCGGAATCAGCTTCAGGAACATAACGATATAAAACACCTTGATTCATCAAAAATCCACGTTCAGTCCAATTTGCATATTCTTCAGTTTTCAGAGGGGATTCGAAACTGTCGATGATTTTTTTTAATTATCATCTTTAAGCTGCGCCTCTCTCGCGCATGTCCTTACAACTTCGTGTTGGCATATCAGCTATCGTGATATTATTGGCTTTGCAAAAGGATTCTTCTTCTTGAGTAACTGGGCGGGATAAAATATCTGCAACGCCATTTGCTTTACCAGGAATATACTGTACTTTCAGGTTGAAAGACTGGATTTCAAGTGCCCATCTTGCAAGTCGTCCGGTTGGAGACTTGAGGTTTAGAAGCCATTTCAGAGGTTGGTGGTCGGATTTCACGGTTATTTCCGTTCCTTTAATACAACCACAAAATTTCTTCAAAGCCCATACCACAGCCAGGGCTTCCTTCTCTGTGGTGGAATAGTTGCGTTCTGCTGGAGTTAGCAGTCGACTAGCGTATTCTATAGGATGTTCATCAGATCCTTTTCCTTGAAGTTACACTGCTCCAAGGGTATAATAGCTTGCGTCTGTTCGAATAATATATGGCTGAGTACCATCTGCTTGTTTTAACACAGGAGATGTTGTAAGACAGTTTTTAAGGGTTTGAAATGCATTTTGTTGATCAAATCCCCATTGCCACTGGATTTTCTTCTTTGTAAGATAACTTAGTGGACGTGAAATCTTTGCAAAATCTTGAATATATCGTCGAAACCAAGAACAAGTTTGCAGGAAAGATTGTAGTTCTTTGACATTTTTAGGAGGTGGAATATACAGTATAGAGGCTACTTTTTCTGGATCAACTTCTATTCCTTTTTGTGTAATCCAAAATCCAAGATATTTAACTCGAGAAGAGGCAAAATGGCATTTTTCTCTATTTGCTTTAAGTTTGAAAAGTAAGAGTCTTTCAAAAATAGCTTTAAGATCAAGCATGTGTTTTTCAAAAGTTTCTGACAAAACAATTATATCGTCTAGATAAGGTAATACTAGAATGCCTTCCAGACCATTACAAAAACGGTTCATCAGTCTTTGAAACGTAGCAGGTGCGTTGCGCAAACCATATGGCATTAGTAAGTAACGGTAAGTGCGCGCCAAACAGACATACAAATGCTGTCTTGTCTTGATCTTCAACATGCACTTTAACTTGATGATATCCTGCTCTCTCAGATCTAATGTAGACATGAAAGGAGTAAGTTTTGCTTGATGTAGCAAGTCATCCATTCTGGGCAGTGGATATGTATCTGCAACTGTTATTTCATTTAACTTTCTGTAATCAATACAGAGGCAAAATGTTCCATTTGGTTTTGGTATAAGTACGACCGCAGAAGCATAAGGAGATTCACATTCTTTTATTATGCCTTCCACGAGAAGTCTATCGATTTTTCGTTTTAATATTTCTTTCTTGGAAGGATTCATCCTATAAGGTAGCACTGCTACTGGGAGATGGTCTCTAGTATTTATACGATGTTCAATAATTGGAGTAGGCTCTCCCCCTGGTTGAAAGCATTCTTCATATTTTTCCAACAGTAAATTGATTTCTTTCCGTTGTGTAAGTGAAAGGTGAGTACCTTCATTTTCCCGAAGTTGACAAGGATGTGGTTTAGTATCAACAGTGAGAAGAGTATCGATGTTAGGAGGCGCTTTCACAAAATTGTATTTTCTGTGGGATGTTTCCGTGAAATACCACTGTTTTCTTTGGAGATCTAAGACGATCCCAGTATCTGTTAAAAAGTCTATATCTAGAAGTGTTCTGTTGCCTTTAGCATATTTCAAAATTATTAGCTGTGTGGCAATGACTTTTCCTTGGATACCAATGTCTACAGAAGTTGTCAGTATTTCAGTGGTTTGAGTACGACCATCAGCTAGAGTCATCTGCATAGTTTTTTCTTCAAAATTCAATCCTTTTTGTATAAGTAAATGATATAATTTTTCACCAGCCACTGAATATGTAGCACCAGTATCAACACAAACTGTTGTTTCTGTATTACAAATGGAAATTTGAATTATACTTATGGGATTATTTTCACTGGAGAAACTATAAAAGCTTGATTGATTCAAACTTGATGACAAGGTATCTTTTTGTCGAACTGGGTTGCAAGTGTGGCATCTTGATCAAATGATTCCGGGAGCACCACATCCATAACAAGATACAGGAGTTCTGTCTTCTTTTGTATCCACAATTTTCTTCTCAGGTATTCTTTCATTTGAAATTGGATTCTGCCTACTGTTACTGGGAACCCCGGTTTCCCGCCTACTTTGACTGGGAAACCTGACAGAGAATGTTCATGTGACAGCAACTTAGGATTTCGTGTGTAGTTATTTCTCCAAGGATTGGACTCCATTTCTTTTTGTTTCCTACTAAAGTTCTTGTTATTTTTATTTCGCATGTTTCTAACTTCTTCATACGAATCCAGCTTATCCACAAATTGAAGAAGATTATTCCAATTACACCAGTGTTTCTCAAAGTGTGGGGCGCGCCCCGGGGGGCGCGATGACCTACAAGGGGGGCGCGAGCGTATCGAAAATTTAAAGATTTTTTTTTAAAAAAAAATAACCGGAAAGAGAAGTAAAACAAAATGCTTTCTTCCATAATAAAAAAAAAAAAAATACACACAACAACACTGACATAATGTATGTTTATTATCTGGCTTTTTTCCGTCATCAATTAGCTATCTTTGATCCGAAAACCAAATTAAAGAAAAAAAACATTTTGTTTTATTTGCTGTATTTCCTCAATGAGAGATTTTTTTTTATTACGTTTTAACATAAAATATTACACGTTAAAAGAAAAAACGAAACCCAGACCCTGAGAAAATTCTAAGAAGATAAACAATTCACCACTGTAATTATTATTGAAATACTGTACATTAGTTGTAGAAAAAGAAAAGGAAGTCATGATTCACTTTTCAGCCAGGCTGCATAGTACGTTTGCTAATCATTTGATTGACCTTCAATCTTATGGTATGGTAATTATCAATATTAGTTCCCTCCCATCTTTTATGCGTTTGCTTTTCGCTTAGGGAAATTGTAAATAATTGAGTTTTTGCGATATTTGGAAAAAGAATTGATTGGTTTAACATTTCTGTAGGATAATTGAAAATGTCTAATTTGCGTCCTTTATTATGGTCTTGTACTTTTGAATCATTTTAGTTCAGTTTTATTGGATTTTTCTCAAATCATCAAAGAAAGATTGAATAGTCCTTGAAAGCCGGTAAGTATACTTTCTCTTAATTAAATTATTCACTGGAATTCCAATTTGTATCGTGTACAGTAAAAATAATTCTAAATAAATGATTGGGGTGACTGAGTCCCCTCGCACTACCATTAATGTTAGTATCGAGTACGCGCCTGCTCGCGGGTTAAAACATTTTGAAGTCTTCTCGCTTTAAATGTTAAAAAGTAACACAATTATTCTTCATCGGTATTTTATATTCTTTTCATAATTTAACATTAATTCTAAATGCTAATTGTGTGAGGTTTAAAATTACAGTTCTTTTAAATAGTTATTTACAATTATAGCATTTATCTAAAAAAAAAAAAAAAATCATTTTACATTTTTGTATACAATGTTGTGCAAACAGTTTTACTCTCCTTACAGTTCAGCTATTATATCAAGAATAATGTTTTATTTTTTAAAAATGAACTCGTGTGAAGAGTCGGTGTTTCAGCCAGTATACGTTTGATGTATCAGTACTGAAGAAGGTATTTTATAAATAATTTCTTATTACTGAATTTGGCCGCGGTGGCCGGGTGATATAGGTATCGGATCGTGGCTTGCCTTGTCACGAGTTCGAGCCAAGTACCACTAAAGACCCGCGTGTAGGGCAGCGATGCACGTTAAATCTGTTGAGAGTTGAAACGTTTTCCCGTTGGTGTGGTGTGGTAGTTAGAGAGAGGGGTGCCAGCTCAGGTGTCATCCACGTCACTTGACCATGGTTCAAAATTACGTGGTCCGTCGTCAAACGCCCTCGTGCAGCTGAACAGTGTGACGTTAATATTCAATCAATCAATCTTATTACTAAATTAAGAACAAGTTTAATAATTATTACGGACTTCCACGGGCTTGTCTTGTAGAGGGAAGTTTTACAAAGGAAGGTTTATATAATATCAGAAATTGACACTTAAAGAGATATTTTTCTATATTTAGCTGAGATCTATATTTTGTCTTCAAGGCATCCACTGCAGAAAATCCGGTTTGAAAAAGGTAGGATGTTGAAAATGGTAATAGTATACGAAGTGTTTTTGTTTTCAGTACAGATAATACCTCATCCACCTCTACCCCAAATTCAAAGAGCGATTTATTACAAAATTGCCTTTTTTAATTTTTCATTGATGTGAAATCTATGAAAATCTTTCTTCTTCGGAAGTTGAGAGCCCTTCTGGAGTATCTTGAAATAGATCCCTAATTCACTCGTAACTTGCTACCAAGCTGTCCTCATCCAGAAAATACTTTTAAAAATTCTTTGCCAACATAGTTAAATGATTTTACATGTTTTAAAAACAACTTTCACATGTTGTTCTACAGATTTGTAAGTTTTAACACATATCGAGCTGGGGTTTTTTTTTCCATCATTTACTTCAGTAGTGGTAAATCCAAAATTTAAGTATTTTTGAGAAGATCGCTTTGATTTAATTTTCGAACCATGCTCGTTCGTCTGTGTACTTGTTTTTATTATGGTAGAATGTTTGCTTACGACTAAAAAATGTATGTATGATATTGTTTTAATCTACTGCCGTAAATACTTAATTACCGTGAATTACAATTAACGTGGAAAATTAAAAAAATGTACATTCAAACTAGATTCGGTAGCTATAGGAGTATCGAGTCGACCAAAACTGACTGGAATTGTACGAGGAAAAGCATTTTTACATGTTTTGCGCAGACGTCCGATAGGTTGCCCAGACTCACGCAAACGTACCCTAAAAGCCAGATGTGATGGATATGATAGAGAGCGACATTGACTAGACTTTTTTTTCTTATGATATTTGTACTTTGAGAAATGAATATGCTGAAGGAAATAAATCTTTAATTAAATACATCATTTTGCGATCTGTTCCAATTTAAAAATTAGAGAAAGAAAAATAACATAATTCTAAGTAATATATATTTTAAGTAATTTTCTTAAAATATATATTACTTAAAAGTTACATATACACAAAATTTAATATACTTATCGTATTAATTTGTACGGTTTATAATTAAGATCGTATTGTAACTTTTGGCGTCTCTCTCTCAAAGTGCATTTTTATTGCAGTAAATACATTATTGTTGTACAGGGGGCGAGACAAAAATTATGATTGAAAATTGGGTCGCCAGTATTGAAAGTTTGGGAAACACTGCTTTTAATGTATGAGTGGTGCACAGGGTATTCTATGACTAATTAATTAATACTAAATTAAGAACAAATTTAATAATTATTAGCTACTTCCATGGGCTTGTCTTACAGAGCAAAGTTTTTGAAAGGAGCTTTTAAGATAAGAAATTGACCCTCTGAGTTCATTTTCTATATTTAGCTGATATCTATATTTTGTCTCCTAAGCAACCACCGCATTTTGTAATATGTTCCAATTTAAAAATCAGAGAAAGGAAAATAACTTAGTAATTATCCTATTACTTAACTTTTTTTTGCTTAAAAGTAACATATACAAAATTTAATACTTATGTCATGAATGTGTACGGTTTATAATAAATATTGTTGCTTTATCGTAAAAGTGCATTATTATTGCATTCAGTAAATTATTATGTATAAGGGGGGGGCGCGATAAAAATTGTGATTGAAAAGGGGGGCGCCAGTATTGAAAGTTTGAGAAACACTGAATTACACCATTGGTCCAAAAAGTGATCTTTGTAATCTTGAGGGGCTTTCTTTTTAATTTGGTCTGCCACAATCAAATCTTTCAATTCTTCAAGCGTGGTAACTTTTGATTCTTTGAGCCACCCATCAAAATATGTTTGCAAATCAAAATAGAAGTCACGCCAGGTTTTTACAGGATCTTTGGCGTGCCGGGAAAACATCTGCCGAAATTTCTCTGCACTTAATTTAAAGCGTTTTAGTAAAATTTGTTTGACTTTATAATAGTCTTGAGCATGAACAACAGATTCTTTTGCGATTAAATTTGAAACTTCAGTCGGTAAAAGACCAACAAGGTACACCACCCACTGAGGAACTGGTACTTTTAAAAATGTTAACTGCCTTTCGAAGAGGTCTAGAAAAATTGTTACATCAGTTGTCTTTGGATCAAAAATCGGTAATAGCTTATGGACTTTGGCATATTGGAGTCTGCAGTTGTAGAAGTATCAGTTGCAATATGAAGTTTTTGCAGTTCAAATATTCGTTGGTTTTCCTTATATCTTTCAGCTCGCAATTCAAGCTCTTTTCTCTCACTAATAATACGATTTAAACATGCTTTAGTAAAATCTACATCATACCCTTCACTTTTACAACTGCGTCTTTTATGTCAAGAAATTTGAAATTGTCTGGTATTGATATGTCTAGCGTTTCCGCCAATTCAAGGAGGTCCTGCCTGCGACCTTTTGCTAAATAGGCCATCGTGAAATGTCACTTCAAATTAATTTAAAATTCAAAGAATATAAATTTGTAATTATATTTAACAAAATGTTATTAATGAAATAATAATACAGTATTATACCACATAAAAGAAATATCTCAATTTCTTACAATATGCAATTTGAAAAAGAAAAATTTATGAATCACAAAAATGAAAAAAAAATATTTTCGTTGTTTTCACTTTCAATACACAATCAAAGTAAAATCACTATCAAAAAATCATCAAAATGATCTGAAAACACATTTGAAATATGTCATACCACAAGTAAAAAGAATCATATACTCATAAATATAAGTTCTACTTAGCCGAAACAAAATTCCTTATTAGTATTCAAAAGAAAAGTTATTAGAACTTAGAGTTATTAATAACCTTGAACTGTCTTTTTCTCCCTATTTTATTTATTTTCGCTTACGCAGCATAAAATATCTCATCAGTTTCAAAAATGAATCATAGTTTAAAATTAATACTAGAACAGATAAAGGAAGGGATAAATATTCTTTTTTTAACCACTAAATATATTATGTAACTGAAGGAAATCTTTAAACAAGTTATACATATAAATGAACATTTTATTAAAAATAGCATATAACAAAACAAAAGAAGTTTCATATAGCATTAATCTTTCGAACAAAAATTGCAATCATTTAAGAAAAGAATACATATCTATTTTTTTTGTGTGTGTTTTCACTTAAGCTTTTAAGTAAACAACGTTATACGCATTAATTTAAAACAACACAGCATATATTTTAAGAACATTGAATATAATTTTAACTGTATATTATACTACTTTTCAGCAAATGACATTTCTTAAAATAAGAGAAAGATTTCTTAAGTCAAAAAATGAAAACAGTTTATATAATTAGCACAGGAATGTACAGAAATGTTTTCTAGTAATGAACAATAAGATCAATACTTAAAGAATTCAACTATTCTTTAGGATATTAAAAATTCAATTTGCATTTGGGCATGCAATAATGAAACTAGTATTATAAGGTATAGCACTTTAAAGAAAATTCAAGATAAAAACTTTTACTTGCACTTCAGTTGAAGATTAATCCAAAGATTTGTTACTTGCTCATTCTACGGGTGAGAACTGAGTAATAAAACCATATAACAGGAGAATAACAACATTCGAGCTGTTAACCTGAAAATTAATACCGAGCAACGGCCAAGCCTCTTGTAACTTATTAGACGTTGGGCGTCAGATTATGACGCGGTGGGCGCCAAATTATGAGGGGATGTGACCCAAGGCAAAAAGGGGACACGCGGGGAAGGGGTTCTTTACAAAGTCCACTGAGTAATAATACCATATAACAGGAGAATAACAACATTCGAGCTGTTAACCTGAAAATTAATACCGAGCAACGGCCAAGCCTCTTGTAACTTACGCTGTGGGCGCCAAATTATGAGGGGATGTGACCCAAGGCAAAAAGGGACACGCGGGGAAGGGGTTCTTTACAAAGTCCACTAGTTAATTAAACACATTTATTAGACAAAGCAAACATTTACATACATAACTAGAGAACTAATAGTTAGCATAGAATTGAAAGGGATCGGAGCGCATGCTCGTACATCCTTACAGTTCCGAAACTTGGCCATTACTGAAGATTGTTCTGTCCGCCAGAGGGAGCGACAGTCTCTCTACTGTTAATATGGGAAGAGTCTAAACAACGGGGGGTTACAACTTTTATTTTTGTTATTCTAACTCTCCCTGAGCATTACTTTCAAAAATAATTGAAACATAAATCGACTACTATACTTATTTTCTCATTTAATTTTTTACTGCTTGTCTTAAATTTGTATTTTTGCTTCTTTCGTTTATCATCGTTTGAAGAAATTCATATTTTTCTGCCCATCAGTATTGTGCAAAAAGAGAATGGTTGGTGCCTTAAAACATGTTTGATTATGCTGCTCGGTCCTAAGCCAGGACAATATGCTATTTATTGAATTACTTCCTTTTGGATTTAGATTTTTTTAATTACTGTACTTCCTATTTATGGGATAGTATAATTTCTTTACTTGCTTACATCCTTTTTTAGGAATTTCTATTAGTAGTTAAGTTATATATATATAAGTATGTGTACTGTGCGAGGAAAATGCAACTTGAAGAAGTGACCAGAAAATTATGTAAATTTCAGAGTAACTACATTCCATCGAGTAAGGCAAGACTGCCCTGAGGCACCTGACATAACGCAAAAGTAAGCCCTGGGCCCACAAATGCAGTCTCCACCTATAACCCTTAAAAGTAGACAGTACATAGCATACTTTGTCACACACACACAAATACTTGTACAAACAAGCTGAAATAAATAAATATGCATGATTTACAATCGCACAAACCGGTTCGACCGACTGTCGCCTTTTCATTGAATGAGTAATGAGGGTGTATGGAGATAGGCCTTTACAGGGACGATGGTCATCACATGTAGCCAGCCTTATTAAGGCTGAGTCGAGAACGAGACGAGGTCCCCAGTGCAGCCGAGAGGCCCTGGGCCTGGGCCCAGGCCCAGTTGGCCCATGCCTTAAGACGTCCCTGAACGCAAGCAATATGAAATGCGCAGCTCTGCGGCATGCGTTAAATAGAATATAAGGAAAGGCACCTGCCGAATTGGCTATATCCGTGTCGTTATTTCTGTCAGGGAAATAAATCATTGTGGCAGTGGCATAGCATGGGGGGTGCAGAGGGGATCATGGCCACGGGTGGCATACAAAAAGGGACAGCGGCAAGCACCACGATATTTAAATTCAAAAAATATTCCAAACTCCAAATCGCGCTCTCGCTTCGAAACTGACGGGAACGAATGAAAGCTTTGATACACGCACAGATGCAGGAAGTTTATTAGTTGCTATACAATCGCATTCGTTTTTATGTTACTTAGGCTTCTGGCAACTGGTACTGTGTGGAGTCAATGAGGCTCAAAATTATTTGTAAACAGAAGGACTAAAAATCCATCAATGGGCTCCAAAAATACGCGGTTTACAGACCGTATTAGAAGCAAAACGGGAGGAATTCGTGGATGACGCTTTAATATATGCTGGAAGTTTATGTGAAGAGCTTGAAATTTCTTTTGAATCCCCAAAACGATTAAGGAGGAAGCATATATTTTGCGACGGAAGTAAACATGTTCATTTATAGTACGAAGATCACATGAGGCGTAAAATGTTTTCTCCAATAGTCAGAGTAACTGCTGAAATTCGAGAAAGATTCCAACAGTTGCAGAATCTAGCGCAAAAATATGCTTTTTTAAGATCTGAAGTGATGTTGGGCATGGGTGAACTTAATTAAGATCAAGCTCCTTAATACATTAATAAAGATGAATTCCAACTTGAAAGCGTACGTCTACAAGCTTTCGTAAATGCAACAGACCCAGGCTGTACAAAAGAACTTATTAGGTCCGGCTCTCTGGGTTTATTAAAAGATATTATTGAGTCAAAACCTGAAGATGGCTTACCAAACATTGTCATAATGTTGAGAATTTTTTTAACAACTGCCATCAGTAATGCCAGTTGCGAGAGAAGCTTCTCTAAGCTAAAATGAATCAAAAATTATCTCAGATCGACTATGTCCACGTTAAGGCTAACAAATTTAGCTATTTTGGCAATTGAACATGACATACATATTAATATTGAGAATTGTTTAAAAGATTTTGCTATGAAAAAACACGAGAAGTGCACTTTTAATCAATAAAAAAATTTAAAGCATCTTTTTTTTACAAATTTTCTTGACTAATTAAAATAGGGAGGTGACAAATTTTCGGTCGGCACCAGGCGGTGAAAGTCCACGCTACGCCACTGCATTGTGGAACTGATGGCTTTTCCTCTATAATTTCTGAATCTGAGAGCGGATTAACTTATTATCCATAAAATAAAATGGAAAACTATATTTCAAGATAAAAACTGCCGACACCAGATAATTGGGTTATTGAAATACTATCGTATGAGGCTCTATTTGAAAATACTCAGTAATTTAAACAGAATTTATATTTGTATTACAGGTAAAAGTTTTAAGAGATGTTGAAAATTTTACGAAGAAAATAAAACACATGTTTCATTATTGGGAGGGAAAACGCTTACTGAAATCTTTAAAATAGTTTCATCCTTTAAAAAAAAAAAAAAAATTTCCGCTTTTTTTTTTTTTTACTTCAAACTTGATCATTCGAGAATACTTCTCAAAACTATCGGAAAATTATTTTGGGAAAAAAATTGTACATTCGATGTATGAGAAAAATATGCATTTTCATCAGCTTTGTTTGAACTCAAATAATTATTTTAAATTTGAACTGTAGATGGCGCAAGGTGTTCAGAAAAATTTTACATTACAGGAAACCTTAGTCAACACAAGGGCGTAGCTACCACCGCATCAGCCATATCAATGATACGGGGCCCCTAAACTTCAGGCGCCTCAAAATGTTCAAGCAAAAAATTGTAAAATGTTAAGGGGCCTCAAAAGAGGGCCCCCAAGGAATTTAGAATACAGGGCCCACTCAGGACTAGCTATGCCAGTGCTTGTCATACACACAATATTAGCGATCCTACATACTTTTTTGAAACATAATTCAACCTCATTATAAATTTGTGACTGTTTAAAGTTTTATAATTGTTGCAAAGATGTTTTTGCTGTATAAATTGTTGGATTACAAATCCGCCATAGTTAATAAATGAATATAATAAATTTTAACAGCGATATATTAATTTTGTTAGATTATACATGAGTTTGAAAAAATTCTCAAAAAACTAATCTCAGGGATATAGTGTATATAATGAGTATTCTATATTTCACTGCCATTGAATTAAGAATTCAGTGTAAAAAAATGAATATATGATAAACTATGATACATATCAATATATCATTACACTATTGTTGATTCAAAACCTTTTCTCGTCTCATCACAATTTTTTTTTTTAATTTAGAAGTTTTGTTTTTAAGCACTAATACTTATCTTTATGGATTTAGGAAGCAAGCAGTCTGTTTAAGTAAAACTTTATGCATTCAGCAGACTGCAACAAAGATACTAAAGTATAAAATTCAGTTAAATCACCTGTAATTCACTGTCTGCGTAAATATTTTTTGACAAGATATTGGAAATCTTCTATCATTTATGCCTTTTTAACACAGTAGCCAAAATTTTTTGGATGAATTAAGAAAATTTCATAAATCCTTCAAAGACTCTTGTAGGATCCTACAGATCCTTCATCTGTTTAAAAATTTAGTTAATTAAAAAGTAATTATTTTACTACTTTTTAACTTCGAACTTTAGAACTTGTAGGAAAGTAGTAAATAAATTTTAGTGTTCTAATACATCTCAAAAGTTATGATATTTTTCCTTCGGCGTAATTACTAGCATTAAAGTTCTTAATTTTTTCAGTTTGAATTATTTTATCAACTAGACTATCGTTATTTATCAAGTTAAGATTCTTATAATTTAATAGAGAGTATTTTGTAAAATTAATGAATAAGTAATCAATAGTTATTCAAAATGCTCCAAAACGTTTTACGAACAGTCTTCATCTTTAATTGTTTGTTTCTAACAATCAATCATAGATGGCAGCACAAGACTAAATCATTTATCAATCTATGAAGAATTTTTTTTTCCCAAGGTGTTATAGATTTTAAACCGAAGTTTAGAATTCTTATATTCAGATGAAAAATTATTTCTAGAAAATAATACAAATTCCGGATTTAACAATTATTAATTTTAATACAATTATTAATTTATTAAATTTGAAGAATTAAGAAACATTTTTGTTGAATGTATAACAAAATGATGAGTCAGTGTTATATATAAATTAAGAATTCATTTTGAAATTAAGTACGGAGGCGAAATATAGAATATGTAATAAACTGTGCCCAATTTTCTTGCTGATGGTGATTGTGAGGATGATGAAATTGATTTTGTGTGTTTGGTCAATTAAAAAATGACGTTTTAAATAGGTAATTTTCCCTTTTTTTTGTTTTGTTTATTATTTGAGCTATATTTCTTTGTTTATATTTCTGCATTATCGTAACAAACTGTTCTTTCATGATTCTTATAAGGAAAAATTCAGATCCTTATCCTTCTTCAGGTTCTTAAAAAACTAATAGTGACTCTAATGTGAAATATTGTAATTTTTCCAAGCAAATTAAAAATGTATGTTACTGAAATTTGTTTTACAACTGAATATTTACGCAGGTGGATCAAATATGAACAATACTTTTTTAATAGCGACAAATGGTTCTTACATAATTTACCATATGGGAATCATGATAAATTATTTAAAGTTTATGATGAGCAAATACATAGTATCTATTCAATAATTTTTTAGCGAATAAAAATGTTAAATATATGTATTCAAACTTGGCACTGATGGAATGTCCAGTTCGATAATGTTATCCTTATGGAGTGAATCCTGAGAGAGCTTTAAAATGTTCAGAGACAAGTTGAAAATTTGGTTTATAGTCGTAGACCAGCGCTTCTCAACTTTCAATACTTGCGACCCAATATTCAATCATCATTTTCATCGCGCCCCCCCTCCATGCAATAACAATGTTTTGAATTCGATGAAATAATACTGTGAGGCTAAAGCTACAATACGGCTTTAACCTCCTAAGTGCCGCCGGCGTATAAAAACTCCTAGGATTATCACGCCCCCAAGGGGGAGGCGCCCCACAGTTTGAGAAGCGCTGTCGTAGACTGAGAACAAGTCTAACTAAACTACTGAAAATTTAACAAAACTCGTGGCCTCATTCTTGATGATGAACGAATACTAGTTAATACATGAATATGATTAATTTGTAAAATATTTTTTTTGTTGTGTGAAATATCAATCTTTTACATATTGTAAAAGTTTAAGTCTGAAAAGTGAAAAATTGATAGAATGAACGTGTGAAAAAATGGCTGAAAACTTTAAAATAAGCATTTCTCAAGGGAAATTGTTACGTTGAATTTAGCAATGCGCATCAGTTTAGCCATTAGTAATCCACCGTACACCCATTTTGAACAACTTCATTGGTTTTTAAATTGTGTAAATGAGTTGAAAATTTAAAATTAAGAATGTTTTTCAGTAAAAGAATTAAAGATATAAGAAATGATTTTAACGAACCTCTTAAACTGTTCACGAGGAAGAATTTCTTTGGTTATGAATACTTGAAAATAGTCGTTGATTGAAAAAGTGAACGAAAATAACTCATATTAACTTATTGTTCCTTAAATAAATATATTCCTTTGGCTTATCAAAAAGAAAAACGTTCTGAATGTAGATAAGTAAACAAAAGCAAATAATTATTGATGATTTTCAGTACACATAAAATAATTGCTTTTATAAAGGAGTTTATAATTAGTCAACAATTGTACTATTTTATCTCGCAAGAACATGTATTAACATGTCAGAAGGTACGTGACAATCTTTCTTTTATATATTTTTTATATTGGTGGAAATTATTATTTACTTGAAGTTGTTTCTTATTTAATTTTAAATAAAAGTAACTAATTGTAAAGCCGACACACACATTTCGGCTTTATGAACAAAAACGAAACTGAATGATTATTATCCTTTAGAAATAAGTAAATTATCTGTTCAGCAGATTTTTATATTTTGATAAATATTTCATTAACAGTCCAGAAAAGAATTGGCTTTCTGCTGGACAGGGCATTTATCTACACCTTCAATGCCTCAAAGAAATCTTTTACCTCATAAACATATAATAATTTCCAGCTGGGAGTACATTTAGTTTAGGAAAGTCAGCTCCATTCAGAAGACAGGAAACATTCTTGCATGAAAAATATATAAGTAGATGAGAAATGGTATTTCTTCACAACTTATCTTTCAAATTTGGATAATATGGATGAATAAATTTGACATAATTTAGATTTCTCAATGGAGAATCTCTCCTTAGAGGCAATCTGATTATATATAAATGAAAATATTACAAATTAGAAGTTTTTCCCCCCATAAATTTACATTGTAGTAATTTTTTAAGCTTTCAAGAAACACATTTTAGATAGTAAACTGTATTGATTTTTCTTTTGCTACATTATAGTTTATTATATGTGAAACATGAATTACATAATTAGTGTAATAGATTATTTGTAAAATGCGTGTCGTGTTTATTGTAATTCGATATTTCATCACAAAGTATATTTTTAAGTTTTTCAGATGTACAGTTTATCTTGTATTTCATATTTCGCAGGAAATCTTTTCTTTCAGAGATTTTTTTTACTTTTCAAAATTACAAGGGGATACAGCACAGAATGTTTTTATAGAAATAGTATACTTACAATTTTATTTACTTAAATGTCTGATTTTCTTTTTATTTAATGTGAATACAGCTTCTTCCTAAGATCTCACTACTTCAAAACTTATCATTACAATTTTATTATCTCATTAGAATTTAAATTTTTCAGAAATCATTAGAAAAATTATTTTGGAATTTAAAAATCCACTCAATATTTTTTGCACTCCCTCCGCCCCCTTCCAAAAAAACAATATAATCAACAAAACTAACAAAAATATATGAAATAACAAAATCAGCAAGGACGAAGGAAAATTCTTCTTTAATCAGCATCTGATGCTATCCATTATAATAAACATTTCTACGAGCTATTGTTAGAGATGTAAATAATAAATAGTTTATTAAAAGACTACAAAAAAAACTAATGTTAACAATGTGAAGAAAAAAAAAATACTTCTCGATGCATCAAATTTTAGTAAAAGAATAAAAAAAAGAAATTAAAAGAATTCTTCTCTCTTTATGAATCAAACATTATGAAGATTAGCGATAATTTTCTTAAAAGTTTTGTACTTTATATAATTTTATTGATTCTGTATCATTACTATCAATACTGGAAAAACGTTTTAAAATAAATGTTTTCAAATTAAATCTTAGGACTTTGATCCAGATATGTTAGAAAGTAAATATTTAAAGATACTTCCAGATCTCCATAAAAACACAATTCAATAAATAAATTTATTGTCACATTAGTGTGCTTTTATATGTTAATGTTATTTTTCAAAAAATGAAGACAGAAAAAACTGACAGATAAATTTTGACATTAAGAGGTCTATAATTTAGATATTTCCCTTCATAAATCAAGGAAATTGCTATATATTTATATGTAGAAATAACTTTTGAAATTCTAAATATGAAGAAATGTATATAACTTTTCAAAAGACACATTTTTAGATTTCTTATAGCTTTTGTTTCTCGTCTTTTTTAAAAATTTAAAAATTTGTTTCAAAATATACTAATAGATGGCAGCACAATTCAAATTTTCTCTTACTTTCCAAGAAAAATCCGTTATCTTTTTCCAACGGGGCAAAAAAGAAAATAAAAAAATCACTCACACACACAAATAATTTTTTTAAAAAAAATTTCGCTAATAATTGGTTGCTAACAATTACTTAAGTAACCTGATGTTATTTTTCATGCATTTTTGAGGTGCTGTAATATACTTTTAGCATTATTTCTTACGTCGTACACTTTGGAGAAATGAGCAGATATGTTATATCAATGTAACAATTTAGTTTTAAAACAAATTTTTAACTAGATTATTGTAATTATTGTATTGTGTTATTATTGATTCTCAAATTGGTATTGGTGTGCATTATGCACTGCTTTCTTAATTAAAAAAAAACGTTACCAATATTTTTAACGCCTGTTTTCCTCATCTTAAGAAAACAAGTGATTTTCAAAATAATAAGTATAAGCTACTAATTAAATTTTTTTAATGAATACGATAGCTTGAATTTAATTTTTATGTTAAAAAAATAACTGTCATTAAATACTTGTAATTATGATTGCTTCATAAAATTCAAACTAGCTCTTCAATTTAAGTACAAATATAGTCAGCACTACAGTGAAAACTTTATCAAACTTCATAGAATAATTTTAAAAATATGATACGCATGCGCAGAGAAAATTGAACCACAAAATTTATGTATGATTAGTTCTCTTTATTTTCTTAATAACTCTCGCTCTATTGGAAATATCTTCACCCAATTTCCTTTCAAAGGTTCGCTAAGACTTGATGTGTTAAATAAAACAAATAAATAAAAAGGTTTTCGAAATCATAAAAGGTATGAAAAAGCTTTTTGATAAAAAGTTTCTTCTCAAAGTTCAATAAAACCTTTTCTCGTATTTTAAATTGATCAGTAAAATGAAAATAGGTGTTATTGTGCAAGCGACCGTAGTGGAGAGGATCATGTATTATTTGTAGCATCACTGAAATAGTTAAAATTTAATTTATTGTTTAGTGATTACATGATGAAGTTAAAGAAGGGCTTTTTTTTGGCGACAAACAGCGGGATTCTGAACCACAATCAAGTGACAAGGACGACGCGCTCCAAATTTCCCTACCATACCAAGGTGAGGATGCATTAAGCTTACAGAGATTTCATAAAAAAGGGCTTTCTTAGACGGGGACTTTTTAGGGGCACAAGACTTGATAGAATAAAGATCGGCTACGGTTTGTGGGACTAGGCTATTAGGATGAGCCACAAATTGGAAAGACAAATTGAGTATTGAAAAGGACATCATTTTTTTTAAAGAAAGATTTTCTTTGTAGACTGTTTTTTTAAAAAAAAAACAAAGAAATAATGCATTAAAAATATTTTAATTTCTTATCAATAACGAGTAAAAATACAGTTGGACCAGTGGCGCACACAAGGGAGGGGGGATCCTCTGGGTCCGGACCCCCCCAAAGCCCTTGATTTTCTTTCCGATTGATTATAATTCTAAGTATGTAGTACGTACAATTTAATTAATAACTTGTTATTAATGATTAATTTTATTAATTAATGCTAATTATTTATTCAAAAATTAGTTTTTTACTGTGTTTTGTTCCCGAAAATCGACAAAATCAAAAGGAGCAGGATACAAGAAGGGTGAACTTTCGACCCCCCCTTGAAAAATTCCTGTGTGCGCTACTGAGTAGGACCCCTGTATAACGAAGTCGCTAAATCCAGAAATAAAGTTCGTTATGCGGAAAATTCGTTAGATAGTGGTTCATCTTTCAATTTTCTTTATAAATTTCATAATACAAATATTTTAAGTTCATAAACACTATACATTAAAAAAAGTAATTATTCATACCTTTTTGTAAATTAATATACAGTAATTTTATATATCTTAACTATCAAAAAAAATCCCACCTGGGACGGCTTAATTTCTGAGAAAGTGGGGTTTTTTTTTACTATACTCTTTTATTGGTAATAATTAAATTTAATTAACGAATAAATAGTAACAAACAAAAATATTAATCCAACACAAGGTATAGAAAGGGAAATGGAAAATGGCAAGGAAAATCGCTTTCTATTTTGTAACTTAATATTTTGACTGTGTCATATGTATAAATATACTTATATTAATTGTAATTATTTAGTAAAAAGTAATTAAAATAATTTTTTTCTTTGTTGACCTGAGTAGAAATTGACTTTAATTTTTTTTACATTACTTGTGTATTAGTGACCTTATACTTTGTCTCTGCTTTTTAATGAGGGTTGCGGTAGCCCAGTCGTCAAGGTATCGGATCATGGCAGGCATTCCTTGAGTTCGAGTCCAGTACCACTAAAGACCCGCCGTGTAGGGCAGCGATGCACGTTAAATCTGTCGAGAGCACAAATGTCCTCTTGTTGTTGTTACTAATGCCACCTGATCGACAAAGGCCAGATCAAGGCCCACGAAATTCATCATGGCAAATGGCTAAGTGACTACTGTCGTTAGCCGAAGTTTTGAGCACCATACAAGTGACAGAACGATTTAGCTTGGTTTCACCCCAATTTAGACGGAGAACAACCCTGGGGGTGGTCAGGGGCCTCCCACCTCTCTTCCCCTTCCACCAACCTCACGAGAGGACTCTCGGCTCGACGGCTATTTAAAGTACCCCCATGCCGCGAAGGCACATCCATTTCTTCTCTGGGGTTCGAGCCCAGTCCCAACGGCACAGCAGTCAGCGTCGCTAATCTCTATACCGGATGGGCGACTCTCGTTGATGTGGTGTGTAGTGGTAGTTAGGAGAGGGGGTGCTAGCTCAGGTGTCGTCCACGTCATTTGACCTTGGTTCAAAATTACATGGTCCGTCGTCAAAAGCCCTTGTGTAGCTGAACAGTGCGACGTTAATATTCCCTCACTCACTGCTTTTTAATGATTTTTAAAAAAATTGTCTACCCAGGGAACAGTTTCCTCACGTTGGCATTGTGAAAAGGATTGGGTGGCCGCTGTAGCCAAGTGGCCATGTTCGCGAACTCATAACCGGCATTGATGAGTGTTGGTGCCACTGAAGATCCACCGTGTAGAGAGGCTGATTCACGTTAAATCTGTCAAGGCTCAAAGTCCTCCCGTTGGCTTGTGTGGCAGCGGTAGCCTAGTGGTCAAGGTAACAGACTCGTGGTCAGCGTATAATGATTTCAAGCCTTATACCGTTGAAGACTCAACTTATAGGGGGACGATGCACGTTAAATCTGCCTTAGCTCAAAAGTCTTCCCGTTAGTGTGGTGTGGAAGTTAGGAGAGGGAGTGCCAGCTCAGGTGTCGTCCTCTTCACTTAACCATGGTTTAAAATTATATATATATATACGAGGTCTGTCGCCAAAAACCCTCGTGTATCTTTATAGCGTGACGTAAATAGCTCTCTCTCTCTCCATCATCATTTTAATGTGCCTGAAGTTGCATTTACACTTTGTTCCCATTCAAAATATTGATTATGCGCGCGTCACAGTTTATATAATGCTATAATGGTTTGTATTAAATTTGTTAAATTTATAAGTTTTGATAAAAATATATTATATGAGGTAAAAGTCCATCTTAAATACTTAATAGAAAAATGAATTTTTTAAATTTTTAGCATATATATATATATATATATATATATATATATATATATATATATATATGCTAAAATATATATATATAAATATATATATAATTTTAATTAATTATTTTTATTTCTGTGTGTGTGTGTGTGTTTTTACTGTTTCTTGAAATTTTTAAATAATTATTTATAATTTCGATATTTTTTTTCCAAGTTCAATAATTATAAGGTACTATTTTTAAATAATAAAGGAACTTTCAGTTGGTTGACAGACGGTTAAATGTCCAACTAAGAAACAACACTTCGGCTATTAATGACGCAACTCCTATTTTTGTATCAGGGTTAAATGATGAGAATGAGACCACCAATGAGACCTCCATTTGTTTCCGAGTACGACATAAATCAAAATCAATCAATCAGGAGGGGGAAGTTTGGTGAGTGTAGGGTTGCCAGCTCAGGTGTCATCATTATTTGACCAGGGTTCAAAATTACAATCAATCAAACCATTTTGATTTTCTTGAATTGAAATGATAAATACGTCTAAGAAGGATTCAATCATATTCAAATTGCCTTTTGAGCTTCAGAAGTTAAGTGGAACAAAGTATAGAAATCCATTGCTATCTTAATAATAGCAATCTTTCATCATAGTCATTATATCATGATTGTCACATATTAAAATAAATTAACAACTGGTATCTAGATATGGCAACAAGAATTTTAAACGTTTGTGCTAGGGGTCTAAGTGTTTCATTAAAATATCGATTAAGATACTTCATTTGAATGGATTTTCACAATAATATGTTTTATTTTATGTAAGACTAAGTCAAAAAGTGAAAATGTTCACATTCAAACTTTTTACGCTTTCAATGCATTTCAATATTTTTCACAATCTTCTATTCAGTATCAATCAATCAATAAAAGACGCGTACGATTCGTCCCGTATAATTTACCAATCACTAGACATAGTTCGCAATTCATCAAAGCTGAGTTCATGATCCATCCGACATAATTTGCAATTCATAAGACATTATTCCAAATTCATGAGCCATGATTCGTAATTCATCACCACAAAATCTAGCACCTAAAAGCCATTACAATTTTTCTTTCTTTACTTTTCTCACATGAATTGTGTTGTCGCTCAGTGGTAGAAGATATGTGAATCCCTTGGATGGGCATGAGAAGAAAAAATAACTTCTTTTTCATTTCAATTCTATTTGAATGAAGTAATAACAACAATTATTTCGATGGACACATAATATGCAAAAGGAAAATTTTATTCAACATATTTTTCAAACAATTGGTTCTTATGGATGCAAATAGGAAGGGAAATTTGAACTATACTGGGAGCGCATTAATAGAAAAATATTAACGATAAATTTTTCAGATTTAAATTAACTGTTTTTTTTCCTCATTCACGTGATAATTTAATGATGAATAGGTACAACTGGAATTACAAACAATTTCATCTCAGAGAAAGCCTCGTAATCTTTGAATTGTTTAATAGGCTGGATGGTTTAAGGCGTTTCCAATTTCATCAAGCGGCACCAAGTGAGTGTTAATTAACGCTGCACTCTAAAGCAGTGGTCTTCAAATTGTGTTCCACGGAACCCTGGGGTTCCACGAAACACAGTAAAAAATTTAAATATATATATATTGATGTTTGTATATATGAAATCGCTTTACTCTTACACCGTTCAATTGATAACTATGAAAATTGGCATGTATAAGTTTTTTTGTGGAGAAGGTTTTTGTGCTATCCTCTTTCGTGCAGCTCCCCACCATGTGGTGCTACAGCATATCAACATCTGTACCGTTCAATCAATTGCCAAATTGTCAACGTGGTCACCAAGAATGTGATGCCAACTTGCCTCTATCACCAACATTTATCTATGTTTCCATTGAATCGCCATTATAATGTAAGGAACGGCGTTGCTTCCGAATATTACAATTTTAACATAAAATAAATACAACAAAAAGTAAAATTAACGTATTACACATCCAGGTATAAATTATTTACTCTTTTTTAAGCATGCATTGCACAAAATTTGTAATATGTTACGTTTGCAGAGCAGAGATCAACTTAGGAAGGTGTTTTCAAAAATCGACCCTCAAGGGAGCTACGGGGGGGTGTTATCAATTAAAAAAATTATTTATCAGCTACTAGATCTAGACTTAAAATTTAACAAATATAGTTTTTTTTGTTCAACTGAAATATGCAGTTGTCTTTACATAAAGAACATATAACCTGTGTGTGTGTTGAACTTTAAATATTATTTTAAGAATTTCAGTGGGAGGTGGGATATGGGGTTCCCTGAAAACATCTTATAGTTCTAAGGGTTCCATGAGTAGTAAAAGTTTGAAGACAACTGTTCGGAAGCAGAGCGAAGTCTAATGGTGACTGATTTCGTAATTTTAAAGAGGGATTCAATTGACGAGGACAACACCAGAGCCGCCACCTCACTATCCTAACTTCCACACTGTACCAACTTGAGGATTTTGAACCACGACAGATTTAACGTACCACAGACGCTTTACACGGCAAACCATCGGTGGCAACAGGACTCAAGTTCTGCGACCATGTTCCGAATTCTACAAGTTCATGACCATGACCACTTGGCTGATTGATTGATTGATTGAATATTAACGTCGCACTATTCAGCTACACGAGGGCTTTTGGCGACGGACCACGTAATTTAGAACCATGGTCAAGTGACGTGGACGACACCTGAGCTGACACCCCCTCTCCTAACTACCATACCACGCCAACGGGAAGACGTTTCAGCTCTCGACAGATTTAACGAGCATCGCTGCCCTACACGGCGGGTCTTTAGTGGTACTGGGCTCGAACTCGTGACAAGGCAAGCCATGATCCAATACCTATACCACTCGGCTACCGCGGCCACCTGACCACTTGGCTATCGCGACCTTAAGTTGCGTTAAACATTTGAATTTATCAATAACCAAGCGTATCAAGTAACTGTTACAAATGTATATTTGTCGCGGAGAAACGATGAAAATTATCAACTTGATCAAATCCCTAAAGGATATGATCAATTGATGGGATATGTTAAAATAGTTTCTCTTCAAGGTCATATCCCTGATGAAGGTAAGGGATTCAGTGAAATGATGAAATAATATTGTCAAGAGTTTAAAAGTGTTTATTTAACAAATATGGTGCATTACAGTAGCACACACAGAAATTTTTCAAGGACGGGGGGTGTTCGGGGTCGAAATTTCACCAGTCTTGTATCATGCTCCTTTTGATTTTGTCGATTTTTGGGAACAAAACACAGTAAAATCTAATTATTGAATAAATAATTAGCATTAATTAATAAAACTAATCATTAATAACAAATACTTAATTAAATTTTACGTACTATACACTTAGAATTATAATCAATCGGAAAAAATCAAGGGCTTTATCTGCGGGGGTCCGGACCCCCAGGCCCCCTCCCTTGTGTGCGCCACTGGTGCATTATATATATTAAACGTAGAAATAAGCAATACAACAGTAGTCAATGAAATACAAATTATTTATCCAAAACTAATTAAATAATTAGAAAATTAGGATGGTATTTTTTTATGTGTAACATCTTTCCTCTCGGTTGCTGGATATTTGTGGGAGTAATTTCGTTAAAAGGGACGGAAATGTATAAGAGGAAAACGGGGAAGCGCACGCGGTGGCGTAGATCGACTTGACCTGCCCCCACCCCACCCTTCATAGTTTCTTTACTAATGATGACCTGCTTTGGGAAGGGGAGGGCTTACACACTAAAATATTAATCCCTATGTTAATCCTACGGTGCCCTTTTCTTAAAGTAATGGGGTTGATATTTGGGGGATCGATAGTACTGCCTGTTTGGTTAGGAAGTACAAGGACTCGACCCCCCTCCCCCAGGTGCCTTCCTTTTGGACAGCATTTTGCTAATGCAAATCCCGACTAGTTCATTTCATCATTTCACTGAAACAGTTCAGGGATTTGATAAAATCACTTACTTTCATCAAGGAGTGAGTGAGTAATTGAATATTAACGTCACCCAGTGGGTACTTTTCCCAATCTGGCGCATGGAAATTATTTTTTTGTGGCTTTAAAGTCTTCATAATTATATCTAATGAACAAAAATCATAGTAACTAATGTAAATTGGATATTCTTTCAGTTTTTTACTAAAAAATAAAGTTTAGGGTCTTAACTAATTTATGTTCAGTTTGAATTTGATCAAGAATAAATGATTGCTAAGTGGAACTAGTTCTTAAGCAAGGATCTAAGGATATTAGCAGAAGCAGTAATTTACACGTGGGAGAATATGTACAAGAAATAGTGTGGCAAGTTAAAAAAAATTAAATTTTATAATTGTGAAAGATTGGACGACGGACACCCCCTCTCCTAACTACCATACCACGCCAACGGGAAGACAGTAATTTAGCGAGCAAACACTGGGCTGAACTCGTGACAAATACAATCAAACACATAACATTATACATATACAATAAAGGATAATAGTATAGTGAAGGATAATAGGGAGTATAAATAAAGGATAATATGATATTGTTTAAAAGGACTCTGCACCCTTTGAGCATTTTTTTTATTTATGCATTTAAAAATTACATTTTTTTAGCATTTCATATAATGTTTATTTAAGAAAATGATACGAGATAAAATTTTGCACATATTATTCACACAATTTTACAAATTTAATTTCTTTTAAAAAAATTGGGAATTTTTAAAATTCTACTCTTTTTGTGTTAATTTTATGACATAAATTTTTTGTAATATTTCTGAGGATGCTTTAAACACCTTTAGGGATCCATTTTACAATACCTTAATGAGTTTTGGAGAAAAAAAAATAATAAAATGTTAGATATATAAAAAGCCTAATATTTCCCACATTTCAGTACTTTTTTTAAAAAAAGTATTCCATTTACATGCAAATCCCGACTAGGATCATTTCACTAAGTTTTTGTTCACATACATTAGTATATATAACGCACAAGTGGGAAAAAATGGAATGATTGTGGTAAATAATTTTCTAATGCACTTTTTGAATCTTTCAGTTTTACTAAAAAAAATTAGGGTCTTAATACATTTATATATGACACAATGATTGCTAAAATAGGAAGTGATTGTGGTAAATAATTGTGGAAGAAGTAGTATTTTTTTTGAATGCGAAAATTACATACATTATATATATGACACAAGGAAAAAATGGAATTGTGGTAAATTTTTTTTTATTTGTAGTTTTTTGAATGTCACACAATTTACAAATT